>JABVXV010000033.1:126615-295787 GCA_013365325.1 Dipetalonema caudispina | reverse complement strand
AACTGGAAATGGCCGATTCTATGTTCAGGGTATTGATGCTTCGATTTTATCCGGTATCGGTAGTAGGAATGGAATGCCAGTCAGACGACGTCCTCCTGGGGGTGGACGTGGTGGACAGTCAAATTCAGCGAGAGGAGGGCGAGGAAGAGCTCAATGTAGCAGTGGTAACGGCAAAACATCGCTTGTTCGCGTCCCCGACCTTTCTATTTTAGAATTTTAGGCCTGAAATTAATACATATTTCAGCTCGGAATATGTCCGATCATTTGCTCATTTCGAAATATTTGATTTTGATTTCATTTATGTTTTAATCACACTGAAATATTTAGTCACACTCGAAATCGTTGTGCTGAATAGCTGGTTGAAGAATTTCCATTTATAAGATTGCTTGAAGCCAAATTCATTTCCATCTGTTTGGGTTAATAAGTGTGCTACACATTTCATTATAAAAAATGGAGGAAATGAATCAACAGTTATTTCTGCACTTTTTCTAATTTTTTTTTCTTTCGAAATTAGTAGTGGTTTCATGATTATATATCTGCTTAACGAAAATGTTTTTCACTTTTGTCATGTTGATAGTAATTGCTTCCTAGACTCATGCTGTATGCGTTATCAAATCTTTTGAGCAATATGCTTTAAAGGTTGGTAATAGATTCCATGTTTCATATCGTTGATTTGGAGTGTATTGTTTGAAACATGGAATGTATTATTTGCTGAAGAGCAGCATGGAATAGAAATAATGTTGCATTTCGTGAGACCATCAGATTTCATTAATCTTAAGACTTGTTTCCATTCATTTATCCATTTTTCCTTCGTCATTCGGTCTGTTTTTCTGTGATCAAGCATAGTCCATGTCTCTTGTGTTTTTCCCGAAAATACTTTGTTTTTTTTTTTTTTTTTGTTCTGCTGCCTCGTCACCCTCAGAGTGCACTTGTGCCCGTCTCTTTCTTCACCTATCTTTCAGTCATGAAATTCCGCCGGATTTATTTGTGAACATGAATTTCTTCTATTAATTGTTGCACTTTGCTTTAGGTTACAACTGTTATAGGATTTGAAAATTCAAGATGGATAAACCAAACTTTCTGCCAGGTAAATGTCATTGATTTGGTTGGTAGATACGGCTATATGATTGTAGTACTGACCATAATATTGTTTTTATTAGTACAAGTCCAAAATACTGGATGACATCGTTTAATGGTCGGTTTTTTTTACTTCTGCCTGAACTAATTGGCTACTTCCAATACTCGAAGTGATTTATAAATTCTTCATGAATGATTCATTATTTGGAGTCAGAAGAGCCGGGCGTTTTCGTGATTTCCAAATTCACTGGTCAATGTATTTCTAAAACAACGTTTGGGTCTCAGGTAGTTTTGAATATTTTCAAACTTATGGAGGTTTATAGACCGTCGAGAAAGTTCAAAATAACTTTAGCAATTTATGGTGTTGTATCAACGAGTACTTCAGATACCGTTCTTTTTCAACCATATTTTTGTCTTTTGATTTCAGTGTATGTGTGTGGGCGTCTGTGTATGTGTGTGCGTGTCTGTGAGTATTGTTTATAGACGAAACAAATTTCATAAATGGTACGTATTCGCTCATTTCACTTTTCATTGTATTGCAGTAATTTGAAAAGATCACCTTTGTATTTGCAATAATTTATCATACTTATTTGTTCTGAGGTTTTTGGGTATATCTTTTTTCTGTTTATACTTCTTTCAAACAAAAAAGTCTGACTTGCTTTCTTTTCTATCAATAAATTATCATTCCTTTCGCATTTTTGTTTTTCAATACTGGAAAAAGACACTGAGTTCAATGAAATATGATTCTGTCACCTAGGTTATCATGGTCATCTTCAGAGCAGAGATGATTTAATTTTAGAAGTGTCTTTCGACCTCTATGCTGAATAGTGATTTGGTTCCTGTCTGGAAGATTGTATATTCCAATTTTTATCTGTTGGATGAAGGATTAGCCTTTATTATAAAATCAGGAGATTAAAGGAGACCAGGAAAAGGGGTGGAATTTGTATTTGCTGAGAATTAGTGTAGCTGCTTGGAATATAGCTGTTGAGAACAATGCATCTTACTGGACTTTCGGTGATGGAAATAATATTCAGGATGAAACTATGGTTCCCGGGATTTTTTGAGCGTAGTTTGAAGTTGTAATGATACTTTACTCTGGATACAAGTCCATGGTCCTCAACGGTCCATCTAATTCATTCGCTAGTTTGGCTGAGAATTTTCACTTGTTGAAATTTTTTGAAGAATCCAAGTTATCAAGGTCAAAGTTGAGAATTCACAATCAGGCAGGGCGACAGTAATGCTTTGAAATAATTGGAAAGCTAAAATAGTTTTTAAAGCACTATATTTTTATAATTTGCTTTAAAACCTACTCTGCAGATGTTGAACATATGTCTCGATACTTCTGGTTTATTTGCAAGAACAGAATCAAGATTGGCTTTTCTTTTTTCCAAACTTCCAGATGGAAATTAGTCAGTTATATGCTCTCGAAATATCCAACCATCATCGTTATAATCAATTACTGGATGGAAGTAAGCCATCGTTACAAAAATCAGGTAAGTATTTTATTCGATTTTGCTAGTATTGGATTGGAGAGAAATACCTAGAGCAGATCATGAAAATTTTTGTAGAATATGATAGCTCTTTCTAGGTAAATTTGATCTGCAAAGCATATTTATTGTTGGTTCATTTGATGACTACTCTCTAGCGTGGTCGATCATTTTCGATCTAAAAAAACAATTTCGAAATGAGAAGTATAATTGAAAGATTTGACAGAAGCATCCTTTTTTCTAATTTTTAGTGTATATTTCCGTTAATATGAGTTTGAAGGAAAAACTGTAGTGAAAGATTATTTGGATAAAGACT
This sequence comes from Dipetalonema caudispina, assembly GCA_013365325.1. Classification (NCBI taxonomy): domain Eukaryota; kingdom Metazoa; phylum Nematoda; class Chromadorea; order Rhabditida; family Onchocercidae; genus Dipetalonema; species Dipetalonema caudispina. The sequence goes on along the minus strand of JABVXV010000033.1, from coordinate 292,907 downwards.
ACAGTTCCTAAATACTGTATGCGACTTCATATGGAAAATTCTAGCTGATTATATAAGCTTGTGAACAAATTTAAGGTAATATCAAACTCGATGAGGCAAGATCCATTACATAGGAAAAGTGTTGTGTGTACATTCACATGCCATTGAACTGCGACTTATATTTTTGGTGCACAAACTTTGGTGAATGAAAAATTCGACTCTTCACTTCAATTAAATCTCTCAGAAAGCACTATATCAAAGGTTGAATATAGCTGCATGTGATAATCAAACTTGAAGCTTGTATCATAAGACACATATATCATCTCATAAAGCGCATAAATTATCAATTGTCTAGTCTTCTAATACCTATATGGTTTTATGCCATGTTATTTCGATTGTATCGATATCATTTGATTGTACTGATAATAGCCTGATGGTGTTATCCATTTCATAGAGACTCTTTCTTATATTCATAAAACTGCATTACTTGTTAACCAACTATTACTTACTTTTAAAGTTCACTAGTTATATTTTTAAAACCACATTCAACCGAATTTGAAACATATGAAATATAAAAAATTAACAATTGCTGAAATTAACATGAACTTCAGGTTCAGCAATCCCCCATCTACAGATCATTCATGGCAAATATTAAGTGCAATCGTAATTCATTTTATTGTTTTTATGAAATCAGATCAATCTTCCCACTTAATATGTATATGTTTAATTGATCAAAAACAAGAAAAAGGTAAAAGTTTAACTTCAGGTCGCAGAATCGCAAAGAAACATCGCGCACTTAACCGTTTATATCCAAAATCGTCCAAAGCCACCAGTTAACTGATTAGGTGGGCAAACAGATAGATTATAGTAAGAGAAAGGTATGCTGATTGGCTATTATATTGATGATTACCATCTCGTCTTGGTAACTTCACATCATTTTCATATGTCATCACACGTGACCTTTGATTTTTAATTTAATCAAAGTTATCTTCGTTACGATATTATTGTTGTTTGACGTATTGCACTATGGCTTTTCAATTTATTTCACTTCATTTTCTCATTTAGAAAATATCCTATAAAGATTGAATCCATGAGAAGGATGCGTCAACCTCAATGGCTGATGAATTGGAACCATTGTGTGTCTCAGTGGGTCTCTACGTGAAGCCATCAGCCAGAATGACGGTTACTGTATGTCTGCCTCCGTTGAAACAACCGGGACAATCGATTTCCAATTGGGATTTGATGGAAAAAATCAAAAAAGCCGTTAGTCCTATTGAGGTATTCAATACTTTCTCTTCATTTTGCTTTAGAAATATTATGATGGATAGTGAATGGCGATCACATGCCATACCTTAGTTTTCTGAAAGAGGAAGCTTGCATTATCAGATGTAAAATTACGCGGAGATTAAACCGTTTGTGTGTCTGGGTGTATTTAGCATGCTTTGTTTCCGAGTTGTAGAATTTATTTAGATACCTCCCAAATAGTAATCATGTTTCCTACCATTTATGATCATGAACAAGATTTTTGTGATATCAGCTACTTATCGAATATTTAGCATAGTTATACTTTTATTTTGTAGTTAAATAATGACAGTTTCATTGGATTTTTTGTCTATTCAGTTGTTCACTTTGTTGCTGGTTAAGGTCACTTGATTTTACCTGTTCATGTTGTCATATATTGCTTCAACAATATATTGATTATAACTTTCGGCACCAATCCATCTCTTTATCCATCATCTCCGCTCTAATGTTACAGTTAGCTTTCGTACTAGCATAGCAAAGACCTTCACTTTTTTTGTTTTGTAGCTTTCGTCGATTCGCGTGATGACAAGTACTATCGAGTTGGTTCGATTCGAAGCAGAGCTTCCTAGCCGCAAGATTCTTTCTAAGGTTATAAATTAAATAATGGTTTGAGCTGTTATCTATTTTCAAATATATCTATCTCTGTGTCTAAGTTCATTTGAAGTACAGTATGAAAGTTCTATTCCCAACCATCCATTTCGACATCAGTTGTTAACTTGTATTAAAGGGCATACACTGACTTAGTTGATTTTTTTTACTGTTACTGGGCTTTTCACATATGTCCGTCGTATATCATAAGGTATTTCCAACACACTTTTTTATGTTAAGCAGATCTATCACTTATCCACGTGAAATGACTTCGTCTTTTCCCTTGAAGTTCTCTTCATTTAATGGCAAATATACTTTTCAGGTTATTAAAGCTTTGGATGGTTATACATTAAAAGTAATGGGTTTCTTTGAACCGTTAAAAGTCCGAGCAGCGGAAGCGAAGTCGGACTTCCCCGCTCGACATGATTGGGATGAATTCTTCCGAAATTCAGATAATATGAATGAACTAGAACCCGGTGAACGACCGGATACTATTTATCTAGCAAAAATGCCATCGAATTGGTTTAAAGTCAGTGCTTTATCTTCATAGTTTTTATATTCTTCTGCCCTTGCTATAGTACTTTCAATTAAATTTCTCTTGCTCATTCATACAAATTTCATGAAGATATCACTATCTCTCGCATTCTTCCCATCTCAATCTTCTGAAATACATGTACTGTTACATATCACAATATAAAGTATGACTGATTAGTGCATACTATATCGTTCTGCATTAAATTTCACTCGGTATTACTGATAAAACAGTACAATATATAACATAATTTGTAAACTTGATTTAAGTTTTTGATTTTCTACTGTGTTTAGATTTGGCACTCTTTCATTTTCTAGGAGTGTGACTCTACTGATGATTCAATGCCCAATGAACGTGTTTTTCAAAGTGTCTTCGAACGTTTTGGAACAGTTCGCTGTGTTGATATCCCAATTTGCGATCCTTATAGAAGGAAAATGTCTGCTAAAATATCTGGTATACGCACCACAGGTTTCTCATTCGGGCAGGTCAGCCCTTCTCTATAGACGGGGAGTTCATAGCTATAATATTTATTTCACATCGCAAATATTTTCAGCTCATCCATCTCAAGTTTCTACAGTTTAAGAACTGTTTTAAAAGTTTTTTCAGGAGGTATTATTTGAAGGATATGTACAATTTGTAGAATACATATCATTCGTCAGAGCCATGGATTTCTTGCGCAACAAGAAATTAGTGAAGAAAATGTCAGATGATAGGATTTTCGAAGCAGCCATCAAGGTTGGCAAAATTTATGTTTTAAAACAATCTGTGATTCCTTACGTTTTCAATAATTGGTGGAGGCAAAGGTATTGCATAATTATCACGTAAATAATGGATGCTGTCACAAACAATCGATTTAATATTGGACTCGTTCCTACCTTTCCATAGGCAGTAACACTTGCCTATAAATGGATGGTGTGACGTATTAAGCTTCTTATCTTGCAGGTCGATTTTGATAAAAGTAAACATTTGTCTGACAAAAGCATACATAAAAGATCTGTCGAAAGGGAACGATTAAAAGAATTGGAGAAGCAAAAGATTTCAGAAGAATGTCGAAAACGGTATGGAATTGATTTCCTCATTTTTACTTCTTTAGTAGCAGTTTTGAATCCCTTTCTAACTGTAACTTACTTTGAGACTATTAATAACTCGGACAGCTGATGGCGAGAGGAGGTTGTATTTTTTTCTCTTTTTGAACTGCAGGCACAAGTTTAGTGATTTATAGCATAATACGCACGAACATTACATATGCAGCAGCATTGATTAATCTTAACCTTTTGATCACTGCACGTGGATTTCATTTGGATAAATTTCACGAAACAGATTGCGAAACGTTAAGAATTTGGAATTAAAGATGCCTTCCAATTGACAAATTTGAAGATCTCGAAAGAAACATTGGCTGTGAAGGTTGAAACTGAGCCTTTGGCTCTTCTGAATTCAGCGAAGTATGGGAAAGTATGTTACTGAAAAATGTGCATTTTTACAGTGAAAAAGAAGAAAATAATAAAGCAAACGCCAAAAAAGAACACGTCGATCGTCGGTCACAAAGGGAAGAGAAACACCGCCGAAAAGTTAGCGATTTTTGTTTTGAAAAATTCGACAGTTTTCTCAATATTATGGATAGTTTTCCATTATTTATTTTAATAGTTTCATTTTCGTATTTCCAAGTTTCAAATGCTATCTAAGAGTTGGAAATTGAAAATCTCAACTGTATGTAATAAAATCCGAGGGATATCCGTACCATACATACAATTAAGTTCACCACTTTCAATAGCTTACTGAGATTTTTTAGTGATTATGAAAGCTTAAATCCAGTATATCCAGTTTTTTGTCATAATTTTATCAAAATCAGTGAATCACTTTAGCCGTTCCATTCCATAATAAAAAAATTATTGCGAATTGGAAATTCAGCGAAATCAAGAAAAGCGAGTAAAGAAGGAGCGTTTGTTAAATGAAAAGATCGAGGAAGAAGAGAGGAAATTGCTTATTGCGCAACGAAAGTTGGAGTCAAGGAGACTGCTTTCGGCACTTTTTTGGAGAATTGAGGTAGTTTTTTATTTATTGTGGTTAGAGGAACTGTCCTATCTTGAATCTGTTGAAAGTTTAGGATGCGAAAATTTGAAAACTTCTGAGAACTTGAAAGTGTGGAATAATTTTGTTAAATTACCCACAACCTTGCCTGGAAACTCTGTTTATTATCTTTGTTCTTTCTTAAGTCTTTCCTGATAAAGGGTAAAAGGTATTTAGGCAAAACTGCGAGAAAAGAATTCTGTATTGAAAATGAGTTCGGGGGATTTGGAAGATTTGCAGGGTGAACTGGAAACGAAACTACGACAAGCTCTTCTTCGAGAACAGGAACAAAGATTGCGAAAACGAGTACAGTTTTTCGTCCTATCCAGATGTCCTCTTTTTTATAATGCGCATTTAGTCCTACTTTAAGCATCATTCCTTGCTTTAATCTCTTACATCATATTTTCACATCGAACATTATGTGCTTTTTTATCCTTCAGTCATTCATTTCAACGTCCTTCATTTCTTGACCTAGTGATAAACAAGTAATCACTATAGATTTGCTTTCAGATTGAAGCTAAGATGATGCTCAGTAAATTACATGCCACCAGTAGTGGAGATCGAGAAGATTAATACACTTCTCCGAAGTGAGCTGAGGTCCTGTGACGTGTAAAAAGTACCACCTCTCATACTTACGTGTTGGAAGTAATTAATAATAATTTATTATAAAATCCAGACTAAAGAACGAAAACTACTGATTCATTTCTAAACAGCAAAGTGGATGTGCAAAGGTTTCTCACCAAGTATTCAATAGTGATGACCCTTAATTTGCCTTTTTTAGGTACTAATTTAGTTCATTGTTGTATTGTTATTGCTATGTTGATATGTAATAACGTATTACTCAGCATCAAATAAAAATGCGTTTTTCTTCTTTTTCAAATGATCGCTGCTTTTTTTGAGTTACATCGTTAACAAGTAAAGTTAGAATATTAATGCATGTACCTTGTGGAAGCACCAAATTTTAGATTCGTTTTTCACAATGATGTTGGGAAAGACGTCCGAAAGAGAGTTCAGGTGGAACCTTGCTTATTGTACCTAAGAATTGATCTTTAACGTCAGTCGATGACAATCCGATTCTGGTTGTAGCAGAAGGGAAAAAATGCAAGAGTTACAGACATAATTCGCCGACAGTCTGATATCCTCTTGGCTGCTCAAAATATCAATCTAAATAAGGACATTTACTTCTCCTCAGTGGCATTCCTTTTCATAAAATCCAATTGATGCAACCATTCTCTTCTCTAATTGTACCAAAAATGTTCCTTGCTTGGATTTGAGTTTTAGAATTCCCAATTCCAGTTTCCTCATATATACGCCAAAGGATCTGAATCTATGCTTACCAAAATAGAAATTGGCTTGACTCGATCGATCTAATGTAGCTATTTCATCAAGTCGAAAGTACTCAATGAAATAATTAGCTGTATTGAGACGCAATGTGGTACATAGCGTCACCGTACTTCCATTCGGGCCTCATTTCATGCCGTGTATGATTTAGCTTCAGATCAGTCAGTTGTATTTGTTGGGGGTGTGGGGTTTTTCTCATCAAGATGTTAAAGTGGTAATTCTTGTAGTAGAGCTAATGACTGATTAAGATATGAAGATCAGAGAATGGTAGTGAAACAATGAAGTAGTTAGTGAGAGGAAAATAGATGGTGGTAAAACTTACAACCTATCGTTCTTATATAGAATAACAAAATAAGTGTAACATTAGTTAAGGTTTAACGAAATAGTATTATTATCAATTAGATATCATGATGTGTTCGAATATATCATAACGAACTTCATCTTTCGTTCATTTCACAGTAAAATATTACGATATGTTTAGCATATTTATTTGTCATATTTAAGTTGAAGAACGAATGATGAAACCGTTATCACTAAAAGGTCATGATCGTGCATTGACTCGAGTACGCATCAACAGAGACGGTGACTTATTATTCTCAGCGGGAAAAGATAAAAGTCCATGTGTGTGGTACATGGAAAATGGTGAACGAATCGGGACATACGATGGTCACAACGGTGTTATCTGGGATATCGATGTCTCCTGGGACACACGACATTTTTGTTCTGCTTCTGGTGATGTATTTGTTAAGGTAAGCTTTTCCATTTTAAGTGCCATAAAGACCTTTTTTAATGTAATCATGCATGTATATATATACTTTTAATTCTCTCTAATTTTGTGGATAAGCCAGTGTCACTTGAATGCGTGTTTTGATTATTTGATCGCAGCTAGCATTCTTTTACACTAGTGTACATTCGTATGTGTTTACATAATTGTGTTCATTTATCACAAATGAAAAGTCATTTTAGTTATGGGATTGCGAAACAGGCGATGTGATAAATTCAATTTCAACACCAACAGCTGCACGATCCATTAGTTTATCCTACAGCGGGAATCTGATTGCTTTTACAACTATAAAAATGACACAGAATGTGGTTCGTCCATGTGTATCAAACACTATTTATTAAGTGCTCTGCTTTAAGAATAAGAGAAAGCTGTATAGTGCGGAGAAAAAGACAGTCATAACCAGTAAAGTTATAATTTTATTAGCTGCACTGTGCTGTTCGCGACATTCAATTTTCATTTATTTATTATTAGTAACTTCGATAAACTTACGTCAAAAAGACAAAAAGGCAATTATATAATGCGAAAGTACGACAGATTTCATCACTGAAATCTTCAGACGATTAAATGAGTCTTTTTCAGAAGGCTAATGTACAGCCATATCTAGCTACAGTGTAATAGCTCAATTTTTGCGATAGACTGAATAATAAATGAGACCTATTGATCATATGAATAATTGTAGGCTAGTTGAAGAAGGTTACAAATTCAATGAGTTTGATATATTAGGAGCAAATGGATTAAAATGATGGAAATGGATTGGGTTGAAATTGAAGTCATTTTTACTTACTTCTCTGCCTCTACCAAACCATCAAGTTATTATTTTTTAATTTCATTTCTGTATGACGACGTGTGTTTTTAGGCTTCATTATGTGTGTATGATATACGGGATGGCTCACAAATGAGTGGCGAAAATCAACCAACTTTCAGGAAATCACTTCAGACGCAAGCCAATTCTTGTGTTTGGACACACTTGGATGATACGATTTGTATAGGTAAGCATATATTCCTCTCTTGGAAGTAAGGATCATTTTTTTTTTCTCTTTAAATGGGAATGAAACAGATACGAGGTCTATCATTGACAAGATGGTCATATTTTCTGATATCTGAACATTTCTAATTTGCATAACAAGTTCGGTTACATTGAAGAACTGAACGCGACGTGAAATATTTCCTAGAAAACTGCGAATTACTAGTTGAAAATTTTATTGTTGCATCACTTATGAGGCTTGCTGGATGTAAAGTTTGGAGTTGCTAGCTTGTCTTAACTAGAATGTGATTAGCTGTTAGATAGTGTTCAAAAGTACAATTGCTTATTTTCTTAACATTATCAGGAACAGAAATTAGTTCGTTGTTTCATGTCGGAAATTCTCTGTCCTAAGAAATAAAGGCTAGTTGGCTTCAAATTTCAGTTAACTTTATTCTTTTTTATTGATGTAGTTGTAGCTATTAGTTTTTTGTCACCAAGTATGTTAAAAAGTTCCATGAAAGAAAAATGCGTCACTGACATTCGAAATGGATCTACTCAACTTATCAGCCAGCGTTTTGCTGTATTAGTATCTTTGCGTAATTTATTTACAGGTAATGAAAAGGGAAATGTTCATCAATATGATATACGCAAGGGGGATGACATTGTAAATTTTAATGATGAAGCTCACAAGTTTCAAATCAATGATATGCAAATGAGCAGTGATGAAAGTTTCTTGATAACTGCTTCCAAAGACAAAACAGCTCGCTTATTTGACGCGAGGACTTTGGACTGCTTAAAGACTTACAAGTAGGTTTTATCATGTATCGTTGAAAATAGCAAGCTTTTAGTTTTCGATGGAATAAGAAGTTGAAAGTTTCTCTGACGATTACTCTGATAATTTACTTTGCTGTTAGATTTCATTTAAAAATAAGGTTTCAAATTTTTTTAGAATGTTATTTTCTTCTTATTTATAATGTTTTAGGGCGGAACGTCCGGTGAATTCAGCAGCGATCTCACCCATTCGTGATCACATCATTCTGGGTGGTGGGGAAGAAGCAATGAAAGTAACTCAGACGACAGCTGCTTCTGGTCATTTTGAAGCGAAGTTGTATCATTTGGTAAGGAATCAAATCGGTTCTGATTATTTTATAGTACTTTGAATTTCCAAGTACTATAATTTTTCTAGAATAATTCACTGGTAAACCGAACTCATTGCCAAATATTAGTTCCTTTGCAGGTATTTGAAGAAGAATTTGCCCGTTTCAAAGGACATTTCGGTCCAATCAATACTCTGGCGTTCCATCCAAGTGGTAATTGTGTGGTATCGGGTGGTGAGGACGGTTATGTTCGTATTCAAGAATTTGATGCAGATTATTTGAAATTTGACTATGATTTTTAATACTAAATATTTGCAAGTGAAGATATCTATGGCTAAGAGTTTATTCAAAAAAGATTTTCTTAACAAAGGAAGACGAAATGCAATACGAGGAGTAATAGCTGGGAATACTGTCGTTGATTGTACGTAATTCTGCTTTAATCATTTTAATAATATTTTACTGTCTGTTTTTATTGTCAATCGTTTGTTAAATTTAGAGTATTGTCAGTATATAGGAAATTTGAGATTACTTCCGCCAAAAATTCAAAAATTTTAATATAAGACCAAAAAGTTGAATTGTTTTGTCTGCTAGATTGCACTGGCATATATTTGAAAAGTAATTGGTGTATGATTTTTGTTGATTTTTCACTGCATAAAGAGGGAAAAAAGTTCCAATTTCGCAATAAAAGTGAGTGTGACTGTATGAAACGGTGAAACTGGAATTTTGGTGACATGAAATTTACAATAGAATATGCTGGGGAAAAATGTACGGAAAACTGGAAGAATATTGTTGCCAGCAGAGATGTTTCGAATCCTGAATTTTACATACAACTTTCAACGGTGCACTGAGGAGCTATGGGATTCAGGGTGAGCGCTCTCTAATGCAATTCGTTTAACCGTTTGGTTATCTTACTTTTTAATGGGATTACTAACACTGATGATTATAGATAGTTATACATACTCAACATATGGTATCGTTAACCACTTTAACACAAAATTCATTCAGAAAATTATTTTCGGAAAGTGAAAATTGCTTAGAAAGTCCCTCAAGTAGTCTTGTCTACCAAAAAATGTTCATAGGAAAACTTTTTCTTTAGAGTTCAAACAATTTCATTTATTATATGTACTTTTTTTTTGACTGAAAAAAGACTTCCTAATTATTACCTGCAACAAATTATGCGTTTGTTGGAATGTTTGTTTAATCGGTTGTCTTTGAAGTTTTGCTTCTAAGCCAACCATCAGACCCTCTGCACGGAGTGTGTGGTCTTCACGCATTTCTTTTCCAGAAAAAAAAAATGAACTTTTTCTCAAATAACCAACAGTTGGGCAACTAAAATGATTTGTTAGCTACAATTCAAAGAAAAGTTCAACAAACAACCACATGACGGAGTGGAATTTTTCGAAAATGATTTATAGATTTCAAACATAAATGACTTCCATGGTTTCAGAATGCCAAGTATTGTATTTGTATGGTGCGCTATATCGTACAAAATTTCATATATTGCACTGTGACGAGTTAATTTCACAAATTATTACTGATTGCTATAGTTAGATGTAACAGTTATGAAACATTAGCTTGGAATTCAGCTTATTAAACTAATTGATCTTAATGACTTAGTCATAATTATTTGACAAAAAGTTAACCCATATTACTCTTATCACTTTCTGTTATTTTCTGTTTCATGTAATAAGTCAATATTTCGAAGTGACAATTCTACTTGAAAATTGTATGGGACTTAATTGCTACAAAATTTATCTGTAAATTTCATACATTTCTGAAAAAAAATCATTCGTCGTTATAATATCCTAATTAAGTAAATTCTAATTTGAAGTATTGCCTTAATTTAATACAAATATCGTTTGTAATTGATACTTCATTGCATCTTAGTGGTACTCCACTCTGTGAACCCCTTTTTACGCTTTTTTTTTTTTTTTTTTTTTTTTTTGTGATATATGAACAAACTTCAAGAGATATCTGTAATTGTATGACCTGGAAATTTGATAAATTACGGAACAGTAGCAAAAGCTCAATGATAGGAAGGATGAGCAATCTATTTGGGTCGAGTTGTCACTCGATGGAGGTTGTTCCGGTGCAGCATGATTTACAGCTACGTCAAGTTATCCTCCTTCCCTCACTTCACCGCCTTAAACATCAATGATTTATGTCAAAAAGCCGCCTAAACAAAGTCCACATTTAGATTTTTTTTTTTTTTTTACAAATATACTTACTCAATTTATTGAGTCAAATTTAATGTTTTTTTTTTTTTTTCAAATTCTCCATTCTTTCGCAATTTTCGTTCCATTTTTGTCTTTCTGAAGTATTCATAAAATATAAGTGATTATAGATTATTTAATTTAATTCAGCTATAATTTGATTCCATAAATAAAAAAAAATTGGTTGCTGTTGAAAAATTGTTCATACCCGTCAATATCATTTATAATGACATTACATCAAGCAGAAAATTTAATAATTGTAAGATTTTTTACTTTAATCATATGTTAACTGTTGCTTTAATAATTCAGAATGAGCCTTAAATATGCTATAGAAAAAATTTCAAACAATCATTCAATGTAAATTTACAAGAAATTTAATGGTAAAAATAATAATAATAAATTATATAAGTCTATTGTGATCTGAGAAATTAAAGTAAAATTTTTTCAATATCGAGTAATATTATTAGGTATATAACAAATGGTACTATTCAATTTGTTTCATAAAAATTTCGATAGCATTAGTAATTAATTTGAAAAAAAAAAGCTATAAAAGCTGATGATCCCTATGTATAATTGTGATATTATTTATTCAGCGATGGTTTCATATTATTAACTTACTACACCAAATAATATCATAATTACCGTGTATGGAACAACTCCCGCATTCGGTCCTTTTTTTTTTTTTTTTTTTTTGTTGTTGAAGCAATAACCGCGGCTTACCTCAATAGGATGATGATCATTCACGGTCATAAGAAGTCACAAGAAAAATGCGCTAATGGATGACGTCGGTAAAATAGAAGCGGTATTATGGTTCCTGTATAATTTAGAATAAATTATGGTATGTTTTCTAGCGCATCCATCTGGAATGAATTCTTTTCTTTTTTTTTTCGATGGAAATGGTACCAAAAAAAAAAGGAAAATGAAAAAAAAAAAAAAAAAACACAAATAAAATGTAACGTAAATAGTTCTGGTAAATCTCGGGTCACACAGGATTGAATTTTAATGTTATTACATCATTTTTAGATATGAATCCATGATAAAGCATTGGAAAAATTATCAGCTAGTCGTTCATTGAACTATATTTGATATATTTTATAAGCTGATGACAATTGAAGAATGGTAACAATATTATATTATCATATGTGACACACAGACACACACACAGACACACACAGACACACACACAGACACACATTGTGATGAAACAATGACAGTAATGCGGTGATGAAGATGAATCAATTAGTGATTTGCAAATGTTCAAATTTAAAATGTAATGATTTCAAAGAGAGAGAGAAAGAGAGCAATTTAGAGATTTTAAATTAGATTGTAACCCATTTTTCATAAAACAACTCATCAGAAAGCTTAAATTATTTCTTTTCTTGAGAAGATAAAAGCCGCCCTGTTATTGTCCAATTAAAATGAACATATATAGACACATCTGCCATTTGGCTTTTTATGATTACATAATCATTGTTTCCTCTTTTCCTTCTGAAAATGATTAAAAGAGAAAAGATGTAATGATGATTTGTTACAGTACACTTATTCATTATTTACTACTACTTGTATAGTTTGAAATTTTTAAATTTAAACAAGTTTATTCTTATTTTATTAAAAAAATTTCTCATTAAATAAATTAGAATTTGATTGAAAATTAATCGGCATATTCATATGGAATAATTCTTTTCTAGTTTTACTATTCTAGAACAGTTGTTTCCTATTTTCTTAAACATTCTCTCAGAGATTAATAATTTACCCTTAGAGATGATGATGTATCATTGAGTAATTTTTTTATAACAAATAAATACAAAATGACATATGTGCTCATGATTGACCTATCTTCTTTATGTTCATGATTGACCTATCCTCTCTATTCATCTTTTAACAAATACTAATTTACTGATAATTTAACCCAATTTACTGATCTAATACCTTCCATTGCTTATCCCATTAAATTACACAAACACATTGCTAACCACTTTCTCTCATTTCTTCTCTCTTTTTCATTTACCATCATTTTCTTCAATAACAATTTATTCTTTCTATCATATCTTTTTCTATATTTATTATTATTCATATTCATAAATGAATTCCAAATTTCAATCTAACAAATTGAATTTATTGAATTTTGAAATTTTCTTCAAAGATATTTGTTTGAAATGCTAAATAATTTACAAATACACCGAATTTAGCACCTTACTTGCTAGTATCAGAACAATGAATGATACTTCAAAATCCCATAAGATAAATTCAGGTTGGAAGACACTGAAGTAGTTATTCTTAGCATACTTCTTTCCATCCAGGTAATATCGTTCTCATCTCACTGATACTTGAGAGAAGTGAGTAGTACAGGAAGGTGTGATCCATGATATCAGAGTTAGAAGAATATTTCTTCATTTTCTGTTGCTATCATCAATGGTTATCTTTCCAATATGCTGAAATTTTGCTTCATTTTAACGTAAAATATCACTGTTCCCGAAATAACCTAGAGGAAGTACAGTACGAGATCATTTCTTGTTAAGCTATTTATCGGTTGTCATAAATAGTTTCACCTAACATCCATACTACTAAAATATCTCGAATTACTCTTCCATATCTTATTTAAATTATCCATTAAGAGTAATACTATATCTTATTGCATTTCTTCTTTCTCTTTGCTTTACTTTAGGTGACAATACAAATATTCGAATGCATTCACAGATGGAAATATGAATGTCGAAATCAGCATATGATGTAGAATTTGTGGACATTATGGATTACACATACAAATGCAAGCCAAGTAAACACACACATGCGATATACGATACGTGATACTGCTATCGAGTAAATCGTCGTCATCTATCTTAATGTTAAATTTGCAACGTGAAATGCTGATATTATTATAATTAGGTGTGATGATAATTAAATCATACAATTATTGTCATAATATTAGTAAAATTCTATGGACAATTTTCATCTGCTTTAGTTTGCATGTGAGAAGAGATATCATCATCAGTTATCACAGTTTTATCACTAATTGATATCAGCCATATCTATCATTACTTAATTTTCATCAATAAGCTTGTTTAGAGAAACTTGAAAGCTATGAAAGAGTTAAAAACTAATGTAAGATAAACGATAACTAACATTATTGTCGTGAAATGAATAAGTTTATCAAAAATGTAATTTAATGAATGAAATAAAAAAAAAAAAACCGATGAAATTCATGTTGACAAATTCTATAAAAATGATAAAACCGATAATAACAAACATATCATTTAAAAAAAAAAAAAGTAAAGAAAAAATTTAAATCAAAAAGAAGAGAAAAAAATTGTATCAAAGTTAATTTCATTTAATCATATTTCGAATCCCTCAACATCCTATTGCTTCTGTTTTTTTTTTTTCTCCTTTTTACCATAATTTCTCAATGATTCTTTAAGTAAAGACAACCTGCCACAAATTGAATTGATTACAAGATAAGTAAGATGAAAGCAGTACCGCATACAAATAGAGCCACAAAATGATTGTCAGAAACAACTGTTTTACAGATCTCTTGATTATTTCTCTCTGATCGTTTATGCATATTTTAGAATTCTAACAATAATATAAAAATAATTACACACTTTATTGCGGTATGTTAATCTGAAATACCGTGGAAAAGCTTAAATAAGCTAGAAATATATAAATTATTTAAAGCAATACTATTAATATTTAATATAAAGATCGTTTAAAAATGATAACCAACAGAGGTGAAAATTTTGACTGAAATATTACTGTCCAAACAATCTTAATGATTTTTAATAATTATTATTTCTGTAAAAAGTTTCTATGGCTTTTCAATATATTAATTAGGCTATTTTTGAATCATTATCATCATACCTAATCGACATATCTTTTTAAGCTTTCTGTTCAACCGATTTATAAATTTGAATTAAGGTAAGAGAAAGGCCTTCCTTTAAATATATCTTTCATTTCAACTTTTTTGTAAACAGTTCAAAAAGATTTCCTATGCACTTATTTGACATTTGTAATTCATTTAGTATATTTCCAATCTTGTTAGGGCCGGATGTTTTAGTGCTAATGGCTTCCTTTCTGAGTACATTAAGAGCTCTTGGCCAGTTAGAAAAAAGCTAGTCCTAGCTGATGTTATATTATATTAGACAGCCATTTAGCACTGATTTGTTAGCTCCTTATAGCCTAGTACCATTTTGCAAGGATGCATTTAAAATAAATCAATAAAATGCGGAATTATGGTAAGTTTAAAGCATTAACATTGTGGAATCACAATTTTGTTCAATTAAATTAGTTTAATTTAAATTCATGGGAGTAACTATGGGGCTTCTTTGAGTAATTGAAATATGTAAGGGATTCAATTTAAGGCAAAGAAAAAAGTGGTTCGTAACTATTAGTCTTTCATAGTGTAGCACGATCACGGAAATATCTTCCTCCGGAATCAGGAAAAATGAATTGTCAAGATATTATACTGATATCTTTGTAATTCTGTATGGTCTTCATTTATGAATCACCTAATTATTAATTTCTCACTTCAAACCTGGATAAGCTGTCGAAATATGATTGTAATCAGCAAATAGAAATTTAAGATAAGGTTAAACAAAAGTGATTTCATCGGTAATTCACTTTGCGCTATTAAAATTTCAATGGGGAGAAGTTTATTCCAACAATTTCGAAAAAAAGTTACGATACAACATTTACGATCATTTTATAACAAATTATTTTAGCTGCAAGTTAAAAAAAAAATTTTTAATTTAAATTTTATGAAAACATCATTTGTGAATTTTCCATTTATACACTATCCGTGAATAGTTAAGTATCATCTTTCCTAAATGAATTAAGTCTAATTTGCATAATGAAATTTTAGAAACTTGAAAAATTGGCTAAAAAATGATATAAATGCAAAAAAAGAATATTGGCAACATCGGCATCTATAAACTACTGCTATGTACAACAATGTAACAAAGCAATATCCCTGCATTTTGTACTAAACAAACATTTCATCAATTTTCTTTTTTTTTTTTTTTTTTTTTTTTTTTGACACTAATATGAAATAACCGCCATCGACATCAGCAGCACAAGGATTTATCCATAAGATCTCGGGAAGCAATTCTGGAAATCTCCTCATTTGTTTAAAAAAAGTTTTGAACTGATGAATTTGTCTCTCTCGGTTCAATTCCAGATTGGAACTGCATCTTGAAAAAAAAAGTTTTAAGCAAAAAATTGAAATAGTTAAAAAAAAAGACTGCTATTCTAATGATACTAGATACTGAGGTAATGAGCAAAATGTACTCGAAAATGAATAAATTATTTGGTACATATCTTATAATAGCATCAAATTATATTAATGAAATATTTTTTTAAAAAAAATATTGTATTAATGAAATATAAAAAAAAAAAAATTTTTTTTTTCTTTGCCGTAAATGAAACAATTTTCAACACTAAGGAAGATTTTTCATAAGTGAAATTGAGGGATTTATATTTGGTCGTAGAAATTCTACTCGCTGCATGATGGCGATGATAAATCAGAAGCATTCACTTGAGGCGAAAATTCGAGGTCTGTGCCCATATTGACCGAAAAAAGATGATTGTTTGATCCGGTTCCGGGTATCATATTGCCGTAACCACTATTACTCAAATCATTTCCCAAATCTGCATAATGAGGTGGCGGCGGTGGCATCTATAAATAATTTAGTAAGATAATGTATGAAGTCCTGAAAGTCTTAAAGAAACTTTTGAATTTATTCAAATAATAAATTATAAATTAAATCTTTAAAGCTGAACTTGAAGGTAAATTCAATTAACAATCGATTTCAGATTAGAATGATGAACTAAACTAATCTAAAATACAATTTCAAGTTTGAAAAGAAAAAGTTTATCAGTGTACAGAAATACGCTTTTGCAATATGTAATTTTCCATTAGGCTTCTTCGCAGTAAATCTATTAAATGCAAAATTATATAGTAGTATATGTTTCACGTGCGTTAACTTTAATCTACACGTTATACGTTAGTTTTTGCGGAAAGAAATGATAATTAAGCCAAGTTTATGCAAATATATAGAATAAAAAGGAGGGAGGGGAAGAGAGACATCATTTGAAAAGGTGTCATTTTAGTGCCCTCAGTTGGCCTGAAGGAAATGATGTAAAAGGTTCGCAAACTTTGAAGTATGTTTGCGCAGCTGTTGACACGATGTTGAAGAAGTACAGGAAGTGAAGCAAAGAACTATAACCGCCCATAGGTCATGCACTAAATGCAGAAGTCACCTGTCCTATTATTATTTGATTTGTTTTAATTAAAGGGGACTTTTCAAGCTCCGTTATCTAAGTTTCAGACTAATAATTTACTGCAAAAATGAAACCATTTGGATTATGATTATGAAGCTTGAATGCTTGAGGCTACAAATCTCTAAAATAATACTTGAGGATTTTCGTCATTTCACTGATATTTATAAATGGAACAATTGAAACTTTAACATATTATAATTTTATTTTAAGAAAATACATCGGTTAAATTTAAAACAAAAATAATTTTAAAAAGCTTTCATTTGGAAAAGAAAAAAGTGTAAGAGATGTTAAAAATGAGACAAATCATACAATTTGAGCATATGGTGAAGGTTGTTGCAATGTGGACTGCAGTGACGCATGCTGAGGTTGTGGCATGCCTCCTTGAGTATTCATAGCTTCCATACCGGACCAAATATTTGGATTTTGCGGAAACTGATGAATATCCACTGGTTGGATACCGATTAAGTTTGGATCATTGTGTGGTGTCGGTGATGTAGCTATCAGTGGACCAACACCGCCCAGTCGTACTCCCGTAATAGCTCTTTCCTGAAAAAAAAAAAAATTTAACCGTAAACCGATTAATAAAAAACCACTTTATCACAAAAAAAAAATAGTAATAATCATAAACACAATCATAATTCATACTTACCGACAATAATATATTGATGAATAATTTACAACACAACGATAAATCAGTGATACGAATCAACGATTACTTCTAATCTTTGAATATAATTAAGCTTCCCTAATTTTATATCTCAGTTTCTCTCTGATAACCTTAAATTTGAAAATAAAAAGGAGGTCATTTCATAATCCAGTAAATGAACTATCCCTCATTGAATTCATTACCTCAATGTTCCTAAGGAAAAACATTATAATAGACTTCACCAAGTTTGATACATGGTTTTGTGAAGAATTAGGAAGCTCTGAATATTAACCCTAAGAATTTCAAATCCTTTTTCCTTCACCTATCCATTGTCTACATTCACGGATAATTCACATATAATGGAATCGGTGTATCTACAAAAAGTATTGTCACCGATGATCTATCATAGATGCTCTCAGCAAACATGAAAATTTCCTACCGTTCATTGTATCAGATAAATAAATAAATAATATCTATACACAAATTAATATAATCAATTATCATCAAATAATTAAAATGCTAGGAAAGATATTTCAGTAAATGTAAACCTAATTTTAATTTTAATTCTAACCCTCAATAATATTGCAATTAAATTTATATCTATCAATTAGTTAAATTTGTACTTTTCAATATGAAATAAATATGATGAATATTGCTGTCACCCTTTGAACCGTACATAATCATTTGATATATTACGTCATTAATGTCATATTATCGAATGAAATAATTTTTGCTTGAAAAGGCTTTTTGATACCATTGGTTTGCATATACTTCACCTGTATAGTAAGCTGGCATCTATCGGATGACAAATGAAACGAGACGGATGAATGATAACCGGTATAGAGTTTATTGTGTCTATATATGGTCTCTTTCCGCTTCACTGAATTAAATGATGTGAACCGTTGAAATGCTTCATTCCATTACGGTATTTAAATTCAGGCCTATGGCTCATTCACTTGTTTACTTGAATATCCTAACACACACATATATATATATATAACAGTGATTTATTTCACTATCCTAATGGCCTATTCTGTTCAGTCAACCGAATTTTATACAACTGATACGTGGGATATATGCGCATTTCATTTCAATACTTTGAATTTTTTTTTTTTAAATTAAATAAGACATATCTATTAGATAGCATTTAATTAAGCGTATATTAAAAAGGAGATTAATTAAAGGTTAACTTAAATAAGTTGGAATATTTGATAATTTCAAAAAAATATTATCTTTTTAATTTAATTTTTTAAATTAAATTTGCAAAAGTGAGAGAGAGAGAGAGAGAAAAAAAAAAACAAGTTTTAGTAAAATTAATAGAGCTAAAGGATTGTTTTTTTTTTTTTTCTTTTTGCATACTATAACCTTAGAAATGGTACCCTTTTATAAGTCCATTGGTCAAGTAGTTTCCTCCTTTTTCTTTTCTTTTCTTTGTAGGCTCTTTTTCTACCATTCTTCAAACGGAACAATTTAGCAAAGAGTACTTTCAATAGCACTTCAATCATGAAAAATATACTGTATCAGAAATTAATAGTTTTCCTAACATTTGCTACTAATTAATAGAATTGAATAAAATTTCTCTTACACTTTAAACTTTTTGTAATTCTTTTTATTTTACCAAAAAAAAATTGAATGAATTAAGAGAAATGGAAAGAAGTTTTTTTTTTTTTTTTTTGAAATTACAACTTATATTTTTTAACTCTTTTAAAAATTCACTTCACTATTTCATTTCTTTTCCATCAAACAAAAATTGATAGTACCAAAGTGAGGGAGAAAAAAAAAAGCCTTTTTTTTTTTTCCCCATCGTTCCACCTGTTTCCTGTTGCCCTAAGTGTTTATTTTAAAAACGATGAAATTGCAAAGTTATCCTGAAATCATAACCAATATGCTACTTCAAACTAAAATGACCTGAACTCAAAACTAATACATCATCATTATCCGGGTTTAAATAATTCCTGAATGGAAAATATTAAAGACGAAGTGAAAAACTGAAATACTATCATTAATTAAGGTAACATATTTATTTGTTTACTCATACTATCCTCCTCATCTTTTTATATCAGTTAATTAATTCATTATTCAAAAGAAATGCATAAATTCAAATCAATTCTTTTGCATTCTTTTTTTTTGAACCCAAATGATAACCAACCATTTTTCCCGCATTTCAATATATTTAACCTATTATTTGTTTATTTGATCGAAATAGAAAATGAGACCATATGGTCGAATGTTTAAGTACCATACAGTGATGATTAAGAACTGTATTATTTGTTTATAAGCTGTTCCAGAAACATATGTTTCACTCAGATTACTCTTTCACATCTTATATTTTTTCATGCTAATTTATTTAATTTCTAATAAATACTAACAATTCAAATCTTCCAATTCCTTTTTTTTTTTTTTAGCATTTTAAATTTCACTAAAAATATTCCTTTCTTTCTATTAAAATTTAAAGCTAAAATTTGCAATATGAGCCTAATTTGTTTCATTCCATTGCTTTTTCCTTTTTTTTTTTTTTTTTTTCTTTTCATTTGATCAACTGTTACTACTCAAATTTCAAATTTTTTTAAAAACAGCTGAAAAAAACTAATATGCAAATATATTGAGGATGAAAATTATTATTATCGATGAGAAAGTTCCAAAGAGTTGAATACTGCCAAGAATTATTCTCACACTTAAGAGTAGTGGATAAGCTGTGAAATTTGTTGTTGATATACTCAAATGACCTCTTACAATGGTCATCTCATATAGTTTATTCTGATAAGATCTTAACAGTTTCAGTAGCGATTGGTACGGTCACATATGCTCTCATATATAGTTTCCCTACCTAAAATTCTTCCCAGCAATTCAACTGTTAAATAAGAATGTGTGAAAGTAAGTAAAACGTTGTAATCTTAGAAGTTCGTATCATTTTAAATTATTGAAATACTTTTTTTTAATTTCATTTCTCATTTTTAATTAATAGTTCCATTTCTTTTCATTGAATCATAAATTTTTGATACTAAATAATCATAGGAAGTAATTTAGAAGGGATAATCGGATGATGATGATGATGATGATGATGAAGATGTTGTCCAGGTGACGATCAGCACTTGTCGTACACATATACACACATACACACACACACACACACACACATACATACAGACATGCACAAACGGACCATAGTCCCATCTTGCAGATAATTTATGAATTAATTTATGAAAAATTGTTGTTGGCCTTCGATCTCACCAATTGAATATTTACTTTTTATTTCAAAATATTTTGATAACAACTAGAAATGTTAGATAGGAGGGGTAGAAGGAAAGTAAACCAATTTATATTTGCATAACTTTCTGTTGTAATTATATTATCTGTCATAGTGTAATGTATTGGTAATTATGAGAAATAATTTAGACAGAAGAAATTTAACAATTTAAGGAAAGTTATTTCATATATGCAATGGTTTATAAAGATGAATATTCCTCAACAATTTATCTTTAAATTAAATTTAACTTAAAATTTACTTTAGACTTGAATTCTTTTTTTTTTTTAGAAAAGTTTGTTTTATTGTGTTCAACCTTGCAGCATATTCTTAATTTTTGAAGGATATTTGGCTATTAAATTGAATTTATTCCTTCGAAGAGGTTTAAAATTGCAAAGAAGTTGCAATTAATTGGGTCATTCTATCTGTTGCCTATCTGAATCATTTGAACATTTTTGCAAATTGCAAATGTATTTCACGGTTCGCTAAATCTGTTTAAAATCTAATTAATTGTTGGTACTCCAATAATCAAGGATGTTTTGTCCTTCTCAAGTAGACCATGAAGAAAATCATCAATAATTGAAATGTTTGCATATAAACTTAAATTAAAGTACGGTTTACGGTAACAGATATTCAATGATTGATTATCACTTGATTGAATTCAATCTAAGATAAACGAAAAATTAAGGATAAGTTGTAAGCAAACTAGAAGTAACAAGTATCGATCGACTGATTGATCGATTGATTTGATCAATCTTCTTACATTTCAGTAACTAACATTCAATAAAGAATGAAGTAATGTAAACTGAGGTGTTAAAACCGATTTCTCAATACATCAAACTTTACGATACTTGAAGAAATGATGAGTAGTAGAATATTGTTGATGCTCATAATGCGAGAAGTCGAGTTGATTTCAGGAAATTCATAGTACCATACATATATTGGATTTCAGAATCTCGAAGATGAAAGTTTCAGAAAAAACAATGCAGTGGAAATTTCAGCAAAAAATAAGAATTTTTTTTCGAAAACTAACTGTTTCCGCTTTCTGCTGTAGATGTTTCATGGCAATTTGTCGCTTCTTATCTTTGCAACGTTTATTTTGGAACCATACACGTATTACACGTGGACTTAAACCTAGAAAGATGCTGTTGTAAGCGACAGTTACTTCTATAAAAATGTCTTGCTAAAATTTGCAAAGATTTACTTTAAATTTTAAGACTTCCAATGAGAATAAATAAATATTAAGTGAGGATTCAATGTATATCTTAAAATAAATCTCACTAATATAACGAAATGTTTTATCAGAGTTGATAAGAGTTGACCTTAAGTTGACAGTAATATTGAAAACAGTTCAATTCAAAAAAGGTCGAATACCGGTCATTTCAACGAGATGTTCTTTCATCATAGCATCTGGCCGAGCATTGGCAGCATAACATGCTTTAAGCGTCATCAGCTGCTTCTCGTTAAGTACCGTCCGAACTCTAGTCGACTGGAAAGGTCAAAAATCAGATGTTATATTTTATGAAATTCCCGCAATTTAGAAATATTGATTAAGAGTGCGACTGAACCGTGAAACATTCCAATCGAAACTTAATATTTGAATTTAAAAAATCTCATAGAAATTTCCAATTCTTTCTTTTCCTCCCCTTATAAAAACGAAAAAAAAAATCACTTGTTTATCCTTCTTGTTCTTTTTAATTTGTGATTTCGACGTATTAAATGTGGTTACAATCTGAAATTTATAATGATTTTTAAGATATCAATTAGATAATTAACTTTCGTTTTTAAAATATCATCAAAATTTCAAATTACACGATGCAATATGATAAGGCTAAGTAGATATTGATTACCTCAAAATTTTAAACAATTTAAAAATTGATCATTGATTAGCTAAATCTGAGCGATTAAATTACCGGTAATTAATTCAAACGAAATGCACTAACATGATAATGTGATGATAATGCTTGAACAAACTGTGATGATTCATTCAAATTATCAATACTTCAATATTGAGGAATATTTTAGTGTAAGATAATTTATTCGAAAAAAAACTTTTTGAAGGAACCTCATCTGATTTAGGACTTCGAAGTGAAAGTGGTGGTGTACTTGACATTTGATTATCTAGGCTTGTTAAAGTTGAACCATCCCAACCATCTTCATCTTCTCGTCCATAGATATCCGTTTTGATTGAGGATGGTTGCTGCATGATTAATTAATTCATAAAAAAAATTGCAACAAAACTAAGAAAAAAAAAAGAAAAAAAAGCGTGCAATAGTCTAAAAACTTATCAATAAGATCATTATTCGACAAAGTAATTTCTTAATTAACAGTTACTGTAATTAACAAACATTATTCTTACCTCAATATTGCTCGTATCACAATCAATTCGACATAATATATCATCTTCTCGTTCTCGTAAAACGAATTCTTCTCCAATTGTTAATTTCTTTTCGCAACTTGAACATGTAAAACATGCCGCATGATAGGTTAATGTACGTATTTTCATTACCATATCGGTCTTTGAAATGTATTCTTTGCAACGAATGCATTTCTTTGCATCCGTTATCCTTAAGAAAATTTTAATATTATATTGTGAAATTTTTAAAATATTTATTATGAGAAATAGAATTTATAATCAAAAATAAAAAGTGGAAAAAAGAAAGAAAAAAAAAACTCAAAATGTAATATTTCACTTTGATTAAATTCATTTCTTTTATTCTTGCATTCTTTTTTTTTTTCTTTTCTTTTCTTTTCTCGAATCATATAATTTTCAATATTTATATTTTCACTATTATAGCTAACAATTTAATTCATAAGCAAACTATAGAAGTCATAAATGTATTATTAATAATGAATTATTGATAGAAAATTAAAAATTTAATTGTTCATATTTTGTTGTACCATAATCTTTACTTCTATTTTTCATTCCATTTTCAAGAAAAAATTTATCATTTTTTTGAAATAAAAAATTTTTCCTTTAAATAAAGCAACTATTTCGCGTTTTTTTTTTTTTTTTTTTCCTTTTTTTTTCATCTATAAGAAATGAAAATAGAAAATAAAAGAAGAAAGGAAACGTTAAAGAAGAGTAAAATATCGATTACAGGAAAAGGTTTATTTATGTTAAACGAGAAATGTTTGTTTTATAACCACACATTGAATTGTGTGACCTCTTAAACAAACGGGAAAAATGAAATGACAGCTGCTCAAGTTACTCACCAAAAACTAAAGTAGGCATAAAACTCATCCATGAATTATTATTCTTATTGCACTAAAAATGTTGTTGCAAAAAAGAAAAAAAAAAAAAAAAAAAAAAAAAAAAAAAGAACAAAAAAATTTGAAGTGAAAAAAAAAAAAAAAGAAAAGAAAAAAAAAGCGAAAAAGAAATGGATAGGAAAATAATTTATCAGAAAATCTGCAAAGAATAAGAAATGAAAAATGGAAAAATTTTCTTCTAAAACAGTTAATTTCTTTCAATTCTTAAATTCTTTCCAAATTTTTTTTTTTCTTTCATCCTTTCCGTTAATGGAAATTTTATTTTACATTTAAAATAAAATTTAGACCTTTTTTTTTTTTTTCAAACAAACAATGTAAAAATGTAAATTAATCTACGATTAGAGGATATCACAATGATGATATTTCAGTTCTGATATCAAATAACAATTTAGCAAGCAGTAAATGACAAACGATGTTCACTTACAGTTGAATATGCAAGGAGTTCATATCAATTTTCAACAATTAAAAATAAATAAAATAGTAAAATATGTCTCTCAGATTAATTTATCCCTTCTAATTCTTTCCATTTATTTATTTTACGGTATATATTTCTGGAAGTCCCATCAAGCGTATCGATATGAACTTCCTGTTATTCCAAGATTTGTTCTTTTCCGATTCGGTTAATTGCATACATCATAAATGCAAAAATTTTAGTTGCTGCAAGATATTACATCACTAAATCGACCAAAACCACCTTCCCTTGTCATTTCCTCACCGATCGGGAAATGATCCATAAAATGAACTTCCAAGATTTCTCTTTGTTCTTTGCATAATGTTCTTTTATAATCAATGCAATCTTGTGAATCTCAAATGAAACTAAAACTAAAAATCATCTCAAACATTCAATCTTTAAACATTTTGTTTATCTCAGTGAAAATTGTAATGAATTAAAAAAAAAAGAAATCAACAGAAAATATCAATTCATAACCATTTTAATACTTATTTCATATTTAAAATATTCCAGTAGCTTTGTGTTTTTTTTTTGTGTTTTCAGAAATGTATGAAAAATTTTTTGCAGTAAAATAATTTATGAAAATTTTTAATATTACATTTGATAAAAATAAAATATAAATGTAAATAAGGAAACATTGCTTTTTTTTTTTTTTTTCTTTAATCTTATATAACTTTTTTTTAAAAAGTTAACAAAAGCTTAAAGCCTAAAAAATATCGAATGAAAATGAAAATAACACATATCATTATTGATAATTTTATCATTATTTTATAAATATACAATTACAATGATCAATTTCATATCTTAAAACATTGATTAAAACTTACAACAATACAATAAAGGGATCATTTTTCGGTAGCTTAAAACTATACTACCTCCCTTTTCCTCTTCTCAAAAAAAAAAAAAAAAAAAAAAAAATGAATAAAAATTCTCACGGCATGTGCATATATAGGGTTTAGCTTCTGTTATATTTGCTATATCATCGTTGATGGGTGGAAAAAAAAAAAAAAAAAAGGCCGAGCCAAAAAAAAAAAAAAGGAAAAAAAAAAGGAGCGAAAGAAGATGCAAGGCGGCTTTTCTTTTTCGAACATATTATTCCAATTGAATGAATGAATGAATGAATGAATGAATGAATGAATGGAAGAATGAATGAATGAATGAATGAATGAATGAAAGAATGAACGAATGAATGAATGATCAGTCAAAGGTAATAATAATACTTGCTGAATGCTTCTGCCTTTTTTGCATAAATAATTTGAATAAAGATCGGATCGGGTTGGGTTAGTGTTAAAATTTTTGAATGATGGAAAGATGATATTATAAAGTACGAAGAATGATAGACGATACGGCACGGTTCTTTTACGCAAATATAATTTCATTGTAAAGATATTTTTGTTATATTGTTCATTTTACTTTAAGCAAGAATGTAAATATTGTAAATAATCATAACAGATCAATTTCTAACAAAGCTATCATTGTTTGATTTTTTTTTAATTTTGGAAAAAAAAAAAATTTCTCCCTCAATGAAATGTTACTGAAAGTGTACTTTTCAAAAAAAAAAAAAAAAAAAAAGAAAAAGAAGAAAAAAGAAAAAAGAACTATATAAATAATGTAAATTTATGAAAAATGATCAAAATGAAGTGATATATATATGTGTGTGTATAATAGAACAACGATAAATTGCATAAATTTGATTTCGAAAATTGCTATGACGAGAAAGCTTCGTACCCTTTTAAGCGCTTAAAATAATGCTAAATAGCAATTTTTAATGCGAAACGTGAGCATACAAAATCGTGGGAGAGAATTTTGATATGATTCCCTCTTAGCTACCACTTTTCACTTCTCTTTACCATTCTCCTGGATCCGTGGATTCTAACAACCAATACTGTATGTATTCTGTTTTAATTTATTTTAACGAAAAAAAAAAAAAAAAAAAAAAATGAAAAAGAAAAGTGAAAGAAGAATCCATATAAATGTATGTGTAATGTTTTAAATTTGAAGCATTTTGTTGTATTTACATCAAATATGATAAAAGTGTCTTCAATACTTAATTTGGTAGCATTACTCATATTTTAGAGTGGTAAATATTCAACTTTTTTTTTTTTTTTTGTTGTTAAATGTTAAGTTTTATATAATTTGGAAAAGATTTTTAGATCACTGAGGACGATTAGATCATATCATATTGAAAAATCTCAAAAATCGGTTTTTTTTTCTTTTTTTTTAAAGTAAATTTAAGTTAATTCAAATGTTAACCTCCCAAATATTCTCTCTTTCCCGTTCATTTCACCATAATAAACAATGAATGCAGAAGTTTTAAAATCATTTCCTAACAATAACAACTGAATAATTTACCTCGAAATTGTTGAAAAGGTAAGATGAACCGTGAGAAATGAATTGATTAATATCATAAAACAAAAAGAAGATATCAATCAGCTTGACATGACAACATCATAGCAAACCGAAACAAATACCGCCATCTTAACCTTACATAATAGGATGTCACAGCAATTAAGGAAACGTCAAAAGTGATGTTATATAATCGTTGTATTTGATGGTGGTAGTATATTGAATAGTAAATTGTCCTTTCATTGATGTCATGTCATTTTATCGGACGATATGATGATTACCTTTGACTATTAAATGTTTGACACAACTAATTATCGTTGTGAAACTATTGAAATATATACGGCATTGATGATTGTTTGATGAGGAGCAATTTAGCTTCAGAGATATTAAGCCGATTTATTTCACATTTCATTTATGTTAGCGAAAATGAAGAAGATAGAAAATTGAGGTCAAAATTTATTTAAGTTAGAAAAATGAATATTACATACATACACACATTTCTAATTGTTTAACCATTGTTCTGCATAATAATATGTTTGGAATTTAAGCCTGAGCTAAAACAATCCTTATTTTTTTCATCATAATCAATTTGATTTTTTTTTTCTTTTTTGTTTATTTAAATTTAATTTTGAAATAATTGCAGCATTTCTATTTTCATTGATATGATTCGTTGGAAATGCAATAAATAGATGATTATTGACAAGTTTATGGTATATTCATATGTATTGTATTGGAGATTGTTGTGAATTTACTCTCGTCACGATCTGTCAGAAATAATTACCGGTGAAGATAGTTGATAAGGACGAAAAGATAATCTCATTAATTATCATGGCTTAGCTCTCTAAGCATACTATAAAATGACAGCTTAACAATTTATACAACTGACATGTTGAATTACTAAATGGAAACAATGAGAAATTTCAATATCAATAATCACTTTGTACATTTAAGCTTACCTATATTTCCTCTTCAGCTTTATCGAATGATTATGAAAAAAAAAAAAAAAAAAAATAAGCAAATTATTAAAATTTGATAATTTTATCTTCTTGATTACATACACTATCAATATAATATATTCTAATTAGTTAAAATACAATTTCGAAATATGAATATGTTTCACGCTTAGTGCATTCATTTCAACCAAACTAATGAAACCATCTGTTTAATTTATCAGCAAAAAAAAAAAAAAAAAAACAATCTGAGAAGTTTTCTATAAGTGAAATAAAGTTTATCATTTCAACAAAACTTATCAATGCTTCTTTTTATTGCAAACATAGAAAAAAAAAGTGAGAATTTGGTATAGAAGGGGGGGAAAAAAAGAAGCAAAAGAAGAAGAAGCATAATTTATGTAGGAAAGCTGAAAATAAAGATTAGAATGAGGATAATATGAAATGAATGAAGCTGGGAGGAACGCATTAAACCGATTAGTTCCTTCCAAGCTTTCAAAAGTAGGATGAGAAAAACC
This sequence comes from Dipetalonema caudispina, assembly GCA_013365325.1. NCBI lineage: Eukaryota > Metazoa > Nematoda > Chromadorea > Rhabditida > Onchocercidae > Dipetalonema > Dipetalonema caudispina. Next base: position 264,342 of record JABVXV010000033.1, on the reverse strand, counting down.
GATTAGTAGCAGCTTAAAACAGAGGACATAAGCGCCCAGTAAAGGATATACACATTAAGATAATTACTCATCCGGTAAGATGAGTAAAATTACAACAGCTACAGATTTCATTTGAGAAATACAACTCTATTCGACTAAAACAGCAGTATTTTTATTTATTTTTGCTTGAAATGCAGTAGTAAATTTATTTTAAATCTCTGTTGTATTTTAATGAACACAAGAGTTGCTACTACAAACAAAAGGTCAAATGATCATTGAAAGTAGTAAACACACATCATATGTAATAATTATGTATTTGCACATAAGATTGAGATTAAAAGCTTAGATGATCTTTTACGAAAGTTTACTTACCACGTGACGTTACGTGATATCTACAAGAACGATGAGCAAAAAAACAATAAGGAATTGAAGTGGAGAAAATACGTCATTGTAGAATGGAAAGAGTTGTCAAGTGGCATTTTACAAGTGCTCATCTGTTCCAAACTATACATTACTACCCCGATACAATAGACTCAATATTCTTCACACTTCATCAACAACAGCGCTTGTTGACTTCCTTTTTTAATTACTAGTTAAATATCAAATAAAAGGGACCAAAAAAAAAAAAAAAAGAAAAAAGAAAGAAATGGCTAAATTTATAAACTTAATTAAACTAATAAATTATTGTAATTCTATTCAATACTCTAAATTAATTTCAATTCCAAAAAGAAAAGCAATGAATGAAATATCATTTTAATTCAAAAAAAAAAAAACGATGATTTTAATTAATGATAGAGTAGAAATAAGATGAAATCAAAGGTCACCAACCTGATATAATCCTCCTTACAGTATGGTTTATTATCTCGAATATATGCTGTACAAGTTTCATCCAAATAACATTCACATTGCTCACACTGTAACATTTTATTTATTTATTCATTTATTTATTTACCGCAACCAATAATTTATAATTAAAATTGGCATTAATAATGTATTTTACAAATTCATTAAATTAATTTTTTTAAATTTTTTTTTTGAAATTAAATGTATGAAAAATTCATTTATGTGTTTGATAAGAACTCTTGCGCATATATATATATTTAATAATTTCTACAATTTAATATTTGTTTTATAATAATTATTTGTAAATTATTTATCTATTTGTAAAATTATTTGTTTATTTATTTTTTTTTTTCTTTTTAATTTGCTCATTAATTACGAAAAAAAAAGAAAAAAAAGAAGAAAAAGTACAAAAATGAACAATATTGCATGTATTTTGTACATTCTCATTTTAAAAAAGTTAAAAAAAATCTGAAATATTTCTCCCTAAAATGTTTATGCTTATGAATAAAATTTCTATTTTGTTTGTGAGCAACAAAACTAAAATTGCAGCAGGATGTTATGTTCATCAGTCTTGCTGATAATTTAATAATTTTCAATAGTCTACCCTCTCTTCGCCAAAAACTTCCTCTTTTCCCAATTTTTCAAAAACCTGTTTATCTCTTTTCTCCATACTGACTTGAAAGCAATGTGCATCTTTAGGAGAAACACATCATAAAATGTATCTTCATCAAGGGTTACGGTAATTCCCAATATGGTAAGCTACAAGATTGCTTCAACAAATAAGGAAGGAAGGAAGGAAAGAAGGATAAATAAAAAAAAAAAAAAAAAAGAGAAATTAAATTTATTCTTAAGCAAAAGTTCACAACTAATTTTCAAGAATTTATTACAGAAATCTTTTTGTTTTATTTTTGCAATGAAACTATTCAATGATAAATTCACATTTTTTTTTTGATTTTATTTGGTTAATTTTTGTTGAAAAATTTCTAACTCTTTTTTTTCAATCATATTTATTACAATGAAAAATTTTGTTTTAGAAAGGTTTCTTTTTTTTTTCAAGCTTAACATGAATAAATCCAACTAAATCGAGTTAATATATATTCATATGAAAGAGTTGTCATCAAGCAAATAATCAATACAGGTGAAGCGGAAGATTAATGCTTAATGGTAGGTCAATAGACAGGAAGAACAGGGATCTCATGGAATTAAGGGTATTTGATGGAAGAATTAAAACTGAACACGCAACATCACATCAATGATTTATTATGGTAGTATCCGGAAGATTTGTTATATATGTTATGATCGCATCGATGAATATTAAACATGATTCGATCTTTGAGGAAGAGAAAGGAAATAATTTCAAATTTAACATATTTTCATCAAAAGAGACTGCTAGAATTGAAGATTTTTTGAATTTTTAAAAGAAAAAAAATCAAATCTCTTAATTAAAATTTTCACTTTATCATTTTAACATAAACAATTTGAACAGATGAATTTACTTTTCTTCCGTTTTTATTGAATTCATTTGATAGTTAAAGTTTTATGATTGTTTTTTTGAATTTATTTTCACATTTAATTCACTCAAGTTTTCTGAAAATTACAATCAACATTTAATTTTAAACCTAACAATACTTCATTTAATGAATTTCACTTAATTTCATGCAATTATCACTCTAAGTATAATAAACAAACAAACGGATGATACATTAAGTTAATCGTTGTGTAAATAAGAGGTAAAGAACAATAAGTAAGTCGTTTAGCAACAAGCAGAATTAATGGGCTGTGACCTAAAAATGTGACAAATACCATCTTGTACCTTCGTAACGGATTAATTCTACTTGGAAGTATTACGTAATTAACTAATAAAAGATATTTCTTAACGTTTGTTACATCACTCTTGAAGATGGGCAAGAATTATTATTATATATTCAAGTACTGGTACTTCAATTTATCCGCTTAGTTAAATCTTAAAGAATTTTTTCTCATTGTAATCGTTTCCACTTAACTGAATTAAATTAAAGATAAAATTTACAAAAGTTACGATGTAATCGTTAAACAAACCTTTAGACATCCGGCATGGAATTCGAGATCTGGGCTGACACGTAACACAAAAGGATCACGTATTTCTGAAATAAAATTTTACTCATTTCAAATTTTAAAAGTTTGAGTTTGTTTTTTTATTTAATAAATGTTTTAAAATTTACATATTGGCTACATATGAAAGAGTGAAAAAAGAAATTGAATTGGAAATTATTTGTTTCTCTTCGATTTATGCTCTAAACTTCATAATCAATGAAAGCGTGTGAAATGGACTATTTCAAATTCTCAAACTATTGGATTATTTAAAATAAAAAATTCATGAATTTTGTGTGAGCTTCGAGCCATCATACCTTGCAAGCATCCGATACACAATCGACATCCTTGCTGTTGCTGTCTCTGCCCCTCTGATCCTGCGAATTATTCATTATGATATAGCTTTTATTTAGTTCAAACGATGGCAGTTGGAAAATCTTACCAACGGCTGTAGCTGTTGGATTTTTCAACTAACTCATCATTTTAATCTATAATTTTAGCTTTTAACTAATGATTTTGCTGATAATTTTGATAGAAGATAATTTTAATTCTTTTGATTGATAAGAGATAAATAAAACCAATCAAGATAACTGTATCATGCAACAAATGTAGTATTACGCAATAGTAAAGCAAAATGTCATCTATCTGACCCCTAAAAATGATTTTCAAAATATTTTAAAATGATGAAACTGTGCTTGAAGTATAGTAGTGATATTCAGGAAGATGAAATAATTGAAAATATACAATTGTAATATTTCAGTACTGCTCCTTCCTTCAAAAGATATCGAAAATATAGCAAATGATTCAAATTATAGTATCAAAAAAAAAAAAAAAAAAGAAAAAGAATATATATATGTATGATTCTCAATGATAACAATGAAATGAATTACATTAAAACTGAAAATTTATTGCCTTTTTCAAACAATACATTCGAAAGACCAATTTCAAACTACAATTTAAGGGTTTTGATGCGAACGGTAGAAGTTAGTGAATCTAAAACCCTAATTAACAGTTCCATAAATCAGTCAAGGCTGGAACCAGATGTCTTTCTAAAATTATTGGCCAAGACTAAAATGCCACTTTTGAGAGCTATTTTTAATGGGCTTTAAATGACCTTCTAAAATATTACATTCGATTATCAGCTCTGTCTTTTCACTATACACAAAATTAGCCGAATCAAAAACTTATTATATTTTTATTAAATAGATTTTGATATCTAATAGTTAAATCTTTTAGGGTACATAAAATAACCAATTCTTTACAATTTAGTAAGACAAAGTTTATCATATGATAAATCTATGAAATTGTATGGTAGATGAACAATTTCCGCAACGTTATTGCATAATTTCAGAGTGTTAGTTTTATAAGATTATCGTAGGATGAAAGTGAGAAGAAATTGACTTATACTGTCAAATTAATCAAATTTTTTAGCTGTCAAGTTGAAAATAATATGAATCAATGAAGTACGAATAAAAAGAAAGTTATACTATTCCAGAATTTCCATTCATACTACATGTACCCTAACATTGAACATAAGTAATTATGCAAATATTGGCTCGATTAAAGCGATATAGAATGGACGGTCAAAATGGTAAAGTTTGGTTGTCGTATCTGAGAGCAATTGTCCTCCTATTTGATGCATTTTATGCTTTTCTCTTTCCTCTCTCTTTCTCTATCGCTTAAAAGAAGGTATGAAATGATACATTGGGGAAATCAAAGTTTTACTTAGTACACGATACTCTAAAATTTCACTTTAATCTATTTCAATCAGTTAAAAAAAAAAAAAAAAGAAATCGAAAAATACTGATTTTAAATTTTATTCTCTTTCTCTTTTCTCTATTAGAGCTTTTTTTTTTCTTTTTTTTTGGATGAACTGTTGAATTTTCGAAGCATCTCAAAAGTCTACTTTCTGTTCGCTCTTTCATTTTAATAAAAAATGAAAAAAATTAAATCAAAAAAAGTTTTTAAAAAAAAATTTCAATGTTTCAATGTTTCATTGTTTACAAAAAGCTATATTTTTTTTCCAGATCAGTAGCTTGATAAGTGAAAGAAGGAGCCGAAATCGAATGTGGTGAAATTAGAATTGCGGAAGAAGCTGACGTCAACTGATGTTGAACAAATTTTGTTTTGAAGTGAAAATGTTTTTTTTTTTTTTTTTTTTGCAAAGAAGAAATGATAAAGACAGAAAAGTATGACTATGGCAAAGAATCAGTTTGAAAAGCTCTGAAAATTTCCAATTTTGCTTTTCAAAAAAAAAAAATCATTTCCAATAAAACTTTAATATAAAAAGGTTCTATCAATCTTTGAATATAAGAAAGTAATAAAAATGTTGAATCTAAAAGATATTTGGAAATCAACACCACGTAGATATTTTCACCTTTATCTTCTATATAAAAAACTTTCAAACTTTTCGAAAACCACAAGCAAAAATGCATTTCTCTTCATAGAGTTAAATGTCGAAATTTTGATATTTAAATCTTGGAAGTGTAATATTTGCTGATTAATATTATTTATTAGAAGAAAATATAAGATCCAAATTTGGTGCCATATCCAGTAAATTTTATAAATTCATGTACAGGTCATAAAACTTCAGGTAATCCTCGATCCCATTTTGATAACTCGAGATAAACAAACTGTTTTTAGTGATTAGCATAATAAGCTAGTTTCAGAAAGCTGTCATGTTTGGTTTACAAATTGAATTTAAATCGGAATAAGTTGCAAATCGAAAATGTTGATAAATTTCAGAAAATATTAGCTGATTATCGAATTTATGAGAAAGATAAGATTAGTTTCGATATGAAAATATGGAATAAAATAAAGAGTGAAATTTCAAGAGAAACTAACTTAATTGAGTTTCTATTTCGTTGTCGATCTTACCAATTGTTGCACCACCATTACTGATATTATTAGTGTCAGCTGATGTGGTGACAACCAATGAATAAGAATCAGCAATAGATGGATGTTGATCATACATGATACAGCCCGAATAACCAATATCAGGAGTTGTCGTTACGACAGCAGAAGAAGTTGTAGGTGTCTCTTTACCACTCGAGCCAGAAGTGAAGCCCGAGTGGCCAGCACTATTATTGCCACCACCACCACCACCACCGCCACCACCGCCACCGCCACCACCACCACCACTACTACTAGTACTACTACCACTACTACTACTACTACTACTGCTACTACTACTGCTACTACTGTTAGTATTATTAATATTTTTACTGTTACTGCTACTGTTACGACTATTACCGCCTACAGTAGCTCCTTGTTGTAATTGCTGTAACTGATGCAGTGCTTTTTGTGGTTGCGTTATTCTGATACTTTGTTCAAGTTGTTGGTGATGTTGATAACTGTTATAACGTTTAAAAACACCACGAAAGGCAATTAAATTTGTGGCCAGTTTGCTTCAATTCAACTATCACCGCTTTATATCTTTGTTTCCGCTAACAGATATCAAATGATGAAAAAGTTCAGAATGAATAAATTTACGACAAGAAGTAAGAGTAGTTAGATAGAAATTTCAGAATAAAATAGTGTAATAGATTAGATAAATAAAATTATTGAAAGATCCCGTAAGTGAATAAATTATGAGCTCAGAAAATTTCTCACTGATTTGCGTCAATAGTGTACTTCTCGTATTTATTTCACCCCAAGATTATTATCAGTTGTTGATGGTATCAACCTGGAATTAAAATTTTTAAACATGAAATTTAGAACCTTTTAAAAACATTGAAATAAAGATGTGTTACATCCTGCGAAAAAAAAAAAAATACAACGTATCTGTACTTTTTTTTTTTACATAACTTAATAGCAGGGCAGGGTCAAACAAAGGTAATGAGATAATTGAAGGTGGAAAAATCGAAAATAATTTCAATTCTAACAATCTCAAATCTATTTGAAAAGCAATAGTTATGAATGATGATTCAACCCTTTTTTTTTCCCACAACAGATCACGTAATTTTAATCGTAAGCAATCCAAAATTTCATGAAGAAAATTATTATAATTTTTAATTTGCAAAAATTTCTGGAAAAAGTTTTACAAAAATTTATATTGAAAAAATCATTTTTCATTACCAAATAATATAAATATTAAGTTAGAAATTCAAACAAAAACACACACACACACACACACACGGAGACAGAAGATAGAACACATAGATTTTGTTAAAATAAAATACTAAATCATAAAATGAATAATTTCAAAAATTTAAATGCATAACTTATGCCAATAAGCAATAATTGTAAGAGCATTAACAACATGAAGAAGAAATCGGAATCTGTGAAAGATGAAGAAGAAGAAGACGAGGAAGTAGAAGAAGAAGAAGAAGAAGCCATCATGTCCACCATCCATTTCATTCCATTCCATTCAATTCCTTTTTTCCGAAATCCCACCCCTTGATCGGGTTGTGGCAGGATACGGTAGTTAGATAGTTAGGCAAATAGGAAGGATCATTTAGCTTCTTGTTCTATGCTCTACATCATTTCACTCCTCCCACTAAATGATTTGTGATGAAGACGAAAGAACGCGACGCTATCCATCGTTAACGATGATGATTGCGACAGCAACAGCGACAAACAATAATGATGAAGGTTGCGACTATCATTCATTTTTAGGATATGTATATATTGAGTGCTATAATGTGACACTTGTCTTGTAGAAATTTAATAATACTATTAGTATAGAAAAGAAAAATTTTGAAATAAGCTTTCCTATCATTTCCTTAACGATATCATTGATATGATAAGAATGATGAGAAATGTTACTTTTAATTAAGAGATTTTTATGAGAATGAAATTTTGTGCCAACTTGAAAGATTTCAAATGTATGACTTATTTATCAATCTATTTAAATAATGAATAGAGTAGAATATTTTTAGATTACTGATATTAATGGAATGAATTGAAGAAGAGATTGTGTTATTATCAAAAACGGCAAAAGGTCAAATAAAGTAAGATTTGTTGTTGATTAGAAAATCATGAAACAGAATGTTTGGAAGATAGGTTATTTGTTTAAATCAGTTTATCACATCAACATGAATAGTTTTAATGATAAAGCTATGTGAAGATTAATTTGAATAATGTAATCATTTTGAATCTTTTATCATTCATATGATACTTTCTTCAATACAAATTATACCTCTTAGAAAATGACTTTTCATTGAATTAAATGATAAAATGATCTTTCTACTACTTATAACTTCACATAGTGTTGGTGACAAAAATTGGAAAGAAAAAGAAGATTTGGCATAATTTCGATAAATTTCGACATGAAATTTCATCAAAACATGCAAACGAAATATTTCATCAATTTTTAGTAGTATCCGTATAGGAAAAGTTATGAGTTGTGAAGAAAAATTTTTTTAAGAACTGATCAATATTATCAGAGATTCTTTTTAATTAGTCATAATTAAAAGAAACGAAACCTATTTCATTTTTACATCAACCGATCGGAGAAGATGAAGAGATATTCATGTTTCGTTTATCTTTATCTTCTTTACTTATATTGAATGATTTCGGACTGATAACTCATTTAAAGAATAAAGTTTCAATGAAATATTGAAAGAGTGAAATTACACATCACTTCCTTATATCTTATCAATCATTTTTATAATTTGGAAATTTTGTAGGCAAAGTTAAAACATGATGGAATATGGATTTAAACGACTAATTAAGCTGTAAGTTTTGGTCGTTAATTAATTAAAGCATTTCAAATAAATGTTGGATTATGCGAGCTTGAAATAGCGAAGTTAGACATATCATTCCATCTTAATAGCTTTGAATTCATGAAGCTAATTTGTTACTTTAGCGTAATGATGTTGAAATTAAAACTTTTTTATAAGTACTGAATGAAATTTTCTGTTTCAGAAGTGTAAGTCTAAATTCAAACCGATGAAATTCTTTCTAAGAGATATAAGTGAGCAATAGAGATAGTCTTTCATTTCATCTTTCCCATAACCATTTCCGAATGATCTATCACTAATTAAGTCTCTAATTAATGTTCGATGCAAATTCGTCGAATAAAATTTTCCGACACTTTTTAAATGCGCTTTGTATTTTGAAGTGCATATCAAGTATATTCAGTATTGTTTCTATTACTTAACAATTACTTAGTACGTTTAAAACAAACTTTTACTGAGAATTAAATTTAATTCAAATTGAAAAATGAATCAAAATAAAACATCAAATTCCATTCGAAATTTTTGCCATTTTAAATTGGAACAAAATTTCTACTCTAAATAATTGTTGTAACTTGTAGGAAAGCTTTAGTCCAATGATAATTTCAAAAAGGACATTGAATTTTGCAGAATGTCATCAGTATTATTGCATGACAACCTTCTCCTAGCAATGAATATTATCTGTTGTTGTAATTTATAAAAGAAAAAAGAAAAAAAAAAAAAAAAATTGATACACCTATAAATAATACTTTTTCTCATTCATAAATTTCACTAACCAATTGATTTTTTCATTTATCGTTCAATAAAATTATACAAGGAAAAATGAGTAAATGTATCGAAATATTTGTTCATTTATTTATTTTTATATTACTTTTTTTTTTTTTCTCTAAAAAATTTTTATTTTAATACAAACATATAATAAAACTTAAGACATATTTGGCTGTTTGTTACAATATGTGACAAATAAAGTATGCAAATAAGAAATGAAGATTGCAGTAAGCATAATAATCAGTTTAAATTTAATTTTATGAGTCAATAGTATTTTGATTACTTAACAGTTTTAGCTATCGAATTGATAGTATTTGTGTTTTAAATGCTTTTTTTTTCTTTTTTTTTTTGCTTTTACAAATTTCTGTTAACTTAAAATAGCAATTCAATAATGTTACCTATAATTTCATATATCATTTATCATTTATCACAAATGAAATACTTGAACGATCATGCAATTTTATTCGTTGTGATAACAATAAAAATAACAACAATGATAATCATGATATTAATAGCAATTATATTAATGTTGGTAATAATGTACATCATATTGTTAATTTAAAATTAATGATAACTGTAGCAGCTGAGATAACCATAATTATTAATAGATGACATTAATGTTAGTGATAGTAAATCATAATGAAAAGTTTATTTTATCATACTGTTTGAAAATACTTTTCTTTTTTTGAACATTGATATAGGTAATTAATTATTACACATCATTTGGTACAGATAGTAAGTGCTATTTGCCAAATGCTAACTAGCAAATTAATGTTAAAAATTTCAAATTATAGAAAGTTTTTTTTTTTTTTTTTTGAAATAAAATGATAAAATATTATGGTGCTAAATTATCATATCATTTATATTAGTAAAAGAATGAAACAATATATGATAATAATGGATGATATTGTACATGTAAAATGATTGGTTCACTTCAATGCAGTAAATCTATTGAAATAGTTGCGCACATCATTCAACAGCTAATTAGTATAAGTAGTATGTATCAGCTGATGAATAAGAAGGATATGCATAGATTATGCCTTGTCTTGCCTACCTATCTACCTACCTACCTCTTCCCATCCAATTATTATTAATATTGCTCAAATTTTCGCGCATGAATGATTATTAATGGATGATGATGATGAGGTGAGGTGATGGTGATGATGGAGATGGAAGAGAAAAGCGAAAAATGGGACCCCTAAAATAAAATGGCATGAACATTGACTTCTCAAGGATATGATGTCCTCCTTTCCACATCGTTTCCTTACAAAATCTAAAAACAACCTTTTCCACCTGTCCAATAGCTCATAATTCAAATTTTCATTTGTTATTATGGTAATTATTCTCATTAAAGGGAATAATAACAAATCATTCATATTGTTATAAATGAGTTAACAGTTTGAAAATGATAATTGTCAATTTTAGCAAAGGATTGAAATTTCAAAATTTATTCTACCTTTAAAAAAAATAAAATCATTGAAAAAAAAAACGAAACAATTATTTGTTCAATTAATGAATGATAAGAAATATGTTTGTAATTTTTTTTTTTTCTGATTTGAAATTATCAGAATGTGTTTTTAATTTTGTTATAAGATAGATCATTTTTGTTTAACTGATCAATTTCAAATTGACATCTAATTAATATGAATCAATTATGGAATATATTTATAATGTGTAAAAGTATTATTCAAAAATTCTCTTTAAATCCAAAATATTTTAAAGTCAAAAATTAGTTTCTTTAATTCCACAAATGAAAATGAATTCATTTTTATCTAATTTTTTCTTTTTTTTTAATAAGCATAATTGTTTTCGTTTATGAATAAAATGTTCTACAAAAGTATTAATAATTTTATTTTGATATCAAAAGAAATCAAAAATTCAAAAAAAAATAATATATGATAAGAATAGGAAAACGGTTTTTTTTTTTTTTTTTTCATGCGAATAGAATAAGAAAAAAGATTTTTTGGTTTCACAGAAGCAACAATGAAAAGGAATAAGCTGGCGTCAGTCACCTGGTGGATGCTTATCGTCTCGAAATCTCACAAAAATACGCAACAAAAATAGTGTGAATTGAAAAAAGCTCCAGATTGGCTAATATAAACATTAATACCATTCTATCATCAACAATTCACCTTACAAGAAAGTTTAAAAAAAAAAAAAAAAACAAAAATGGGGTCGTGATGTAGATGATTTTACTATATGGCGCCAAATAAAATTTTTCTGATCATTTCTTCGTTGATCATCATTGAAATTCAGAATTCTCGTATAATTTAATTATGCTAAACTTTATCAGCAATTTTCTTGAAATGCACTAATTTTACATTAATTCATACATTTTTTTTTTCTTTTCTATTAAAATTATATCAAATCCTAAAATAAAAATTCTGATCTTTTCATCTTGGTAAACATTTGACAATTTCGAATGTCTTAATTATTATTATATTATCTCTCTAATATATTTTATTCACTGCTTCCGAAATATTTGTTTCATTTGATGGTTATTTCAGCTGATGGATGAAAAATTTCGAAAGAATGTCATTAAAATCCTATTTTTGGAATATTTTGAAAACTTTCAATAAATTATGATAAATTTTTTTACTTACAACAACAGATAACAACGGATAGATAGTTCAACGATCAAGTTAACCTTGCAATAATTCGCTTCTTCATTCTGCATTGTTGCCGTACATTTTCACAAGTTGATTTTCTTGTTAACTCAAATACATCCTTTAATGATCATGCAATACATGCAATCTCTATATTTAGCACGATAATTTGCAAGTGCAAATTATTTTGCATGCATCACTTCATTCATTTTTTGGAGGAAAAAATAAAAAAAAAAAAAAAAACTCTCATTTATCCATGTATTTACTTAAGCATCACATCAGGATTACTACCATGTTTATTTATTGGCACACTGTCCACAAACATGTAAATCCTATTGTTCTAATATCAAATATTAATGGATACCATCTTTTCAAAGTGGACAACTAGCCAACACATACAGTAAACATTGGTAAACATTATTGAGAACGGAAGAATATCATCTGAATGGATTGGTGAAATTCATGTGAGAAATATAAATGTAGAGAAGATATTTAAGAGTGATAGGGAAAAGATAAAATATCACGACGATTTAATACGTGATAGACGTAACACACACGTGAAAAGTTGACGTTTCATCTGCTTTATTTTATTAAACGTTAAACTTGCTCACGTGAACAGATATTTTTTTGACATTAAGTGACATTTTCTTTTAGTTAAAATTCTATGGTACTGAGGCTACAGATAACTTTCCTTTAGCTTAAGCTTGAGACTACTAAGTTACATAATTGATCATTTGAAAGTATAAACTAAGTTTTTCTATAAAGATATGCATGTGCTTGTATATCTTCTTCTATTAGCTTTAACAATCAAATATTTAGCTTATCCCTTTCTTCCTGATCAGATCATCATCAATAATTTGTAGAAAATATAGAATTCAGAAATTCCAAAGTACTGTCGTATTTACATCCATGTCGTAAACAAAAAAAGAAAAATTCATCGTATCGTTCCGTTCACTATCCTGAAAATATTTGCTGGTCTATAATATAATAGTGGAAAAATTTTGATTTTTGAATTTTTAACGAAAAATTAAAATTCACCAAAGCAGTTCACAAAAAGTTTATTGAATATGTTTAATATATGAGTGAGATAATAATGATATGGATGAAGTTGTGACAAATTATTTGCTACTGGTTGACAGGCAAACATTATAATGATGAGGGATTAAAAGGTGAAAGGTGATTACATGAAGATCTCAGCAGGACATCGGCCACGAACTGCTTATCCTCCTAACCTTCTTAATTCTTTCCTTATTTCATGAATCTGATCCGATACGATTGTTCCTCTACGGCTATTCAGGTGCAACACAAGCCTACTTAGGTATCATCACATACAACATCTTCTTCGATTACATTGTCAAAGAGGTCAAAGTTTATAACCGAAAACTATAGTAAGTGCCCTGAAAAGAGAAAAATGATCCAGCATAAAATAGTATTGGTTGATACTCTTTTGAGCAGAAAATTTTTTAAATTAAATTATAGAATTATTGATTTATTTGTGAAATAATTTGAAGCAAAAAAAAAAAAAAAAAGAATGGAAAAATATTGGGGGAAAGTAATAATAGAAAATTAAGATGGCAAATAATTCTCATATAAAAAGTAATCAGTTATTCAAGTTCAAATAAATAAGGTTATTTTAAGGGATTTACTTTTTATTCTGAAATTTTACAATTTTAAAATTATAAATATCCATTATAAAACATACATTATCATAAACATTATAGAAAAAGTGCCGGCTTACTGTAATCCTTGCATAATGTAAATTTCCCTTGTATTTCAACAGAATTTACACAACTAAAACATTCAATAAAATATTTTTCATGATAGTACAATGTTTAAATTTACAATACTAATCTTATCAACAATGGATATGATAATTTTATCAAACATTTTAAATTAACTTAATCAATTAATAATTTATCGAACTTCTTACATACATATATTCTTTATAAATATTTTTAAATGTTATTGAAATATGACAATAATAATTAGTTTCGGGAATGATTTGAAATGAAACAAAACATGAAATTGTGTGTGTGTGTGTGTGTATGTGTGTGTGTGTGTGTGTATGTGTGTGTGTATGTATGTGTGTGTTTTTCGCTTTTTTTTCTTTTTTTTTTTTTGTTTAGAATTAATAAATATAAATATTAAAAAAAAAAATGTAATAATTTGAAGAAATAAGCATAATTTTATATTTATACCAAAAAAAAATACAAATATTTGCAGCATTTAAATTGAATGTCACAGTACTTATTGATGTTTGATCTTTCATAAATTATAAGAAAAAGTAATTGCAAACATCGTCAATCTCATTTCTTTTTTTTGAAAAGAAATGATCGATACTTGCAATATGTTAATGATTTGGAATAATATGATGACAGTATGACTGTAAGAAATGGTACAGTACGATAGTCATCAATTTTAATGGCTGACCTTTCTTTAATTGAATGAATTAAAGATTTTTTGATTAAATTAGAGAAAGGTCACTCATCTCTTTCTGTAATATCTTTCGATAGGATGATTACTTCTTATCAGGTTTTTGTAAAATTCATGATTGATTCAGGCAGGGAATATCGTTAGCGTAGCAAGAATAAAACTTTCTCGAATCTGCTTTGTAGTTTATTAATTCCAAATATCTTTTTTTTCAGTATTAGTAGATTAGTAAAAATATTTCACATATAATTAAGGTTCACCTTGATTAACTCAATTCATTTGTACCACTATCGATGAACTTCACCTTAACATCAATATGAAATCAATAAAATCAAATCCGATCGATGGATAATTACTCTTTACGAATTCATTTTATGAATGAATTCGAGTTAAAAGAATATAATAAACTATTAGGGAGACAATCTTGTTTAATTTCTCCAATAACACGATCGGCTAATCCTGCTAACTACTAGATGTGTGACAACTGCAACTTTATTGCAAAATAGATAATACAATTCATGGTACACCAATCACTTCGATTTATTCGAAATAAAATATTTACATCTGCTCCTACATATTGCTTTTTTTTTTTTTTTTTTCTTCTTTTTAAATGTGCAAAAGCAGTAATGATACTTGTGCTCTTAAAAACGGTTGTACAGAAAATTGAATCACTGGCAACATATAGTAATACTTTTTTGATATACAATTAATATGTGCAAAAAAAAAAAAAAAAAAATAAGTGAAAATATTTGATGTGTATACAAGAAAAAAGCAAATACTGAATTTAAGAGTAGGAATTAAGAAGTACAGTGTGAATCAATTCCTGCCGTTTTAGTTGATAAAGAAAAAAAAAAAGAAGAAATCAGGGAACGATGAAATGATGGGTGAACTATTCAGGAAACATTTTGTTAGGAATTAAATATCTCAAAAATAGTACAAGTAATATTGAGAAAATCATAACATAAATTACAATTCGAGGTAGATAAAGTTAACGAGGTATGCTTGATAAGGTTTTATTTTATACATATCCGTAAAATTTAATTTCTCAAACCTTTCATTTCATTACCTGTATACTGTGGACAAAAGTAATTACAGAAACCGCCGTCCTTTCTTTTTTTTTTTTGAAAAAAATAATAGGTGTTTGCAGTATTTCAACGATTAAAAATAATACAGCGACCGGAAAACTGCCAGTAATAATCGATACAGTATTCTTTAATTTAAAAAACGACCTTTAATTCATTCAACAATTCATTATAATGACTTCTCAACGCTCCTCAATTAATGGTTACTCCTTATCTATGTTTCTAGCAGGTTTATGATAAAGTTTCATTTAGTCCACATGAAATTTCCTTAAATAGAAAAAAAAAAAAAAAAGAAAAGAAATCAGAAATTTTACCCAGAAAAATAACCGGACTAGAATTCACTACAAGATTCAGAATCCCAAACTTACTATCACTTAAAGGATATTTAGAAGGGCAAAACATAAGAATCCAAACATACAAATAATAAGACATAACAAAATATTGTTTTATCCTGCTCCTAATACTATATTATATTCTTTTGTGCATCATGTACATATAAGAGAGAGAGTGCACGACAATGTCTGCAAACTGGTATACAGCAAGTGGTACTTGATAAAACGTCGTAGGTGTACAGTGTTCCTACGATTAACGCTGAACCAAGAAACCATCCACTGTTACCGCAACCGGGACATTTCCATTCGGTATGCATGCATGTAATGCAAATTGCATGCAAATAACCAGTCCTGAAATGAGAATTTCTTTTTTTTTATTTCATTTTGAAAATTAGTAAGCAAACATACTTTATTGGTTCATCATCAAAAATCTGATATATGTCACATACGAAGATATTATAGGATAACTTTCCGATATCATAACAGCTCAAAGCTTTCAAAGAAATCCGAGCAGAACGTTACCAAAAAAGTATTTAACCAGTGAAGAAAGATACTGAATTAAATTACTTGCAACGATTGAAATGTATAAAAGAGTAGATAGGCTTTGAATTTAAGGAATGTAAACTTGCTTGGACTCAAACTTCATGCTGACCGCAGCTTTGGAGTGTTGTACTGGCGAAAGAAAGAAGGTACCATCGATGAGTGGATATCTGTCGTAAACAATTAAATTTCGCTCACACAAAACACAGGGTACCGTTCGACAGTTATACGTTCCGAGGGCACGAAGTACGGACAGCCTTGTATCATCACCACCCTGTGGACAGTCATCTTCCATCTAAATTTTGTTTATGAAAGCTATTCTGAGTCTTCAAAGCTTTGTCGAAATTAATCTAGTAATTTTACTATGTTAAGTAATCAAACTATCCTAAAACATTTAATTAAACGATATAAAATTCACTTGAAGTTTATTCACAAAATTATCAAAAGAAAATGCTTTAAACCTTTATATGAAAACCGTTCAAACGAGCGCGTGGTAATGCCTCCTTAACATATTGCATATCTTTTCGCCTTTCAAAAATTGAACCCGTTTTTCTCACCTGTAATAAAAAATTAATAACTGAAAATAATCGGCATCTTGAGAAATTATATCGGTAACCTCTCACAAATCATCTATTTTATCCGCTGGATATGTTTCTCAAAACTTCATCAGGTAACATTATATGAAATAGTTGGCGAAGCTATGAAACAAATTACCATAAAGGCGCACAACTAGGTAAATAAGATTCTTTCAAGAATATGATTCGCATATATCCCAGTTTTATATAAGAAGTTCTAGGATCATGTGCCTTCTGCTTAACAGTTTCCTTCTAATTATTTATACAACTTTCTTTTTCCCCCTCCCCACTCTCCTTATTATTGAGTGTGCAAGCCAGATCCGTAAAAAAAAGCCAAAAGCCTCTTTTCCAGCGAATGTTCATCATATCAGGCTATAATCTGAACAATTAGCATCTCACAACATATTAGCTTTTAACAGACAACATTATGTTGATAAAACTGTTCTGAATTTTCTAGGTAATTACTAAAATTTTATAAGACATTTCACAAATTTTTGTAAATCATTTTAATTTTTGAAACCAATTTATAGAAGACTACTTCTAAAGATTTTTAAATCATTCGAAACAAATATTCTCATCTTATATCTCACACTTTCACTTCTCTTTTCTTATAGCTTCTTGGACCTTTCATCAGCATGATGTTAAGTAAACATAATGGATTCTAACCTGTTCATCTTCAAAAAAATTATATTTTTCGCCATTTTTTTTAGCCAAAGCGCTCGTCAAAGCAGAGCGTATTTTCGAATCGTTACCAACTGAGTCTTCTCGCACGATCGCTTTCTCATCACGTGAACCAGTCCGGTTTCGAAATTCCGCTTCTGGCGTTTCGAAAACCTACAAATACATCATTTTCAAGTATTAGAATTACAAAAAAAGCAAACATACTATAGTTGATACGTCATAAATAGCCCATTTAAAAAAGCATTTTCTGAAACATCTTGAAAAGGGAATATCTTCAACAATTTAGACATGCAGATACAACAGACACATAAGACGATTTCAACTTCATTTAAATTTACCTATTCCCAACATTGATCGATGTAATGAATCAAGTTTATCTGAAGCCTCTCCATAACATAAGTTAGATTCGATTTCAGTCCAACAAATTATCCTACTTTTGATTTAGCTAAAAGTAGCAGAAATAGATGCATAAGATGTATGAATGTAAAGCTAAAAAGAGCAATTTTCTCATTCTCGACCAATATAAATAGAGATGATAGATAGGTATGCCTGAATGAGTTGTTAGTCTGCCTAACTAACTAATTCATTCTTTCCTTCATCTATAAGTTTGTTCCTCTTCCTTCCTTACCTCAACAACTTCGCCTTATTTTTATTTTCCATAAACCCAAATGAAAATATGCTATCCGTAAGCTGTCAACAGCTCTAATCACATAAAAAAGATAGCATTAAGTAGACTGCTACTGCTTTTGGTTCTTCTCAATAAAATTTATTTCAATTCAAATTTAACAAAATTAAAGTCTCTCTTTATAGTAATATTTGCATTATTTATATATACATCTCTATGACTGCTTATTTTCCTAATTAGGTTCAAATCATCCAAACCCTCTCTTATACCTCTACAAGAAAAAAACAAAACCACATCCTTAATGAGTTCAAAAATAGACAAATATTCAGAACGGATGAATTCCACTTAAAATGAAAAACAAATTTGCAAGCGAACATGAAAAAAGGAGCAACAAATAAACAAATAAACAAACAACTAACAAACATATCCATAGATGGACTTTTAACTTTGTTTATCAACGTGTCATCTCGAAAAGAATAAGATTGAAAAATTAAAAAATGTTCTTACATCCTTTAACTTTAATAACAATACTAACAAAATCAGTACAGTCTAAGTATAAATGGGTTTTTTAAATTATTATGCCTCTTCATCCAATCATTATAGAATACTATTCAAATATTATTACTCAAATTTTAAACTGAGTAAAAAAAAAAGAGAAGCAGTTATAACAATTGCTGAATGATTCACAAAAGGTTATAAAAAAAAAAAAAAAAAAAAGAGATTTAGTGAGAAATTGTTTATATATTTACAAATAATTATGAAGTAATTCCAACAGAAAAGAAAACAATAATATCGGATTATTATGCAGTAATCTTTCAAATCTTTTCACATTTCGTGATATGACGGAAATTAAAAACCTAATATTTTTTTGAATTCATTTCAAAAAACAAACAACAAAAAAAACAACCTCATGATCGTAGGATAACTAACCTGACAACGGTAACAAAATTGATAAAATTATCTTTCTTACACATTCTGGAAATTGCCATTCATTTCGGAAAAAAAAAAAAAAGATACTTCATGTTATTTTTTCTTTTTTTTTCTTTTGTCAAAATAAAAAGTTAACTAATATTCCGGTTATCATTCATTCTGGATGAAGTGCAAGTGAATTTTTCATATAAACAAGAAATGTTTATTTCAAAAAAACAATTAACAGCGAAAGCTCAATGCCCTTTATCAACAACAACTTATTTAGTTGTAGAAATGTAAAAAAAAAAAAAAAAAAAAAAAAAAAAAAAAATTATTTGTACTTTATTTCATAGCACTAAGGAAGAAAAGAAAAAAAAAAGTCAGTTTGATGACTACTCAAATGGACTAACAGAATGAATTATTGACAAAAATATAGAAGGAATTTTCAACAACATCAAATTGTGCAATTACAATTCTTTATTATGAAGTGAATAGACTAATAAATAAATGTTAAACGTGAAGTATTGGATGAAGAAGCGCAAAAGTTTTAAGCAATATTGAAAAATTGTTCCAATTTTATTTGTAATTTCCAAAAAAGGTAGCAATAATTTTGATAAACATATAAATTGATCAAATATAATGGAAAAGATGAAGGAAGTGATTACCTGTCAAAAGTACAATAGTGGAACTGATAAAATTAAAAAGCATTTGAGATTTCCTTTTGATGCTTCGAAAAATTCACAGATCAACAAGGATATGATCAAAGGAATTCAGGAATAAAATAATGAAATTGGAACTAGTAACGTTGTTGTGTTAAAAGAAAGAAAAAAAAAGAGGAAATTTAATGAAAATTAAAACTAACCATAATCTTTCCTGATCACTACCACAAGTGTATTAGAATTAAATCTTGGCTTCTTAAAATCCCGTAAAAACGGGAGAAAATGTTAGCTCGTTGTACCACTAATGAGCTGTACCACTTTTTTTCGAATTCCTTTTTTTTTTTCTGAAATTCTAAAAAGATCAAAAAGAAAGAAAAAAAAAAAGAAATTTGCAAAATTTGCTGCAATAATAACAAGCAACGACAACGAAGTACTTTAAAATGTATCTATAGCAAGTAATTTTAATACTGATTATAGATCAATGTGACATATAATTAGCTAAATAATCGATTGATCACAATTAGAAATTAACGAACGGAAAACGAACTGAACAAGAGATAATTATTATTCTAAATGTATAAAAAAGAATTTTCAAACTTTCTTCAGCACTTCAATAACAACTTATCATCAATGATTTATATTATCCCTCTAAGACATTTTTCATTTTGGGAAAATTTAGCTAGCTTGTTTTAATTCAAGAATTAAAATGAATATATCAAATGATCGACATATACAATCAATGAACTTTGCAAGAACTCAATGATAAAAGTAACAATTTCCATTTCTAGACAACATCATCAAAGTTAAGGACATACATACAGACAGACAGACACACACACATACGCACATACACACACACACATACATATATGTAAAAATTTATTTATTAATCAAAACAACATGATGTAAAGGAAAATTTTAAATGCAAAAAAATAGTATGGAAAAAGTAGAGAGTATTATAATGTCTTTAAAGTTATTAAAATAATGAATACGGGAAAGATAAAATGAGGTCAAGGGTTAAAGATAATGAACTTGATATATTCTTAATAACATAATAAACCTAATATCATGGTTATTTATTAGATTGTTATGAATAACAGAATAGGTAAAATAGATGAAATGAAGAGGTTGTTTGGGGAGTAAACAAATTGATAGAAAGAAGGAAGGGCAGCTGGATAGATGGATAGATGGATGGATAGATGGGTGGAGAAAATATCAAAACATTACTTCAGCTTCTATCACAATTTTGCTGAAAAAAAAAAAAAAAAATACTTACGTATACATATATATATATAGACAGACATACAGACAGACAGACAGACAGACAGACATAAGTATATACATGTGATTATAACAGGGAAGGGGATGGTGATAGGAGGAAGGAAATAGTAAACATGATGATAGTAGTAGTAGTAGTTAAAGTTTTAAGGAAAACGAATCAATAGCAAGTAAAATTTATATTACTGTTTACAAAGGTTAAAAATTATTAGTTGATAAATAAATTCATTTTTGATATTTTATAATGAAATGAAATAATTCAAATTTTATTTAATTTATCTTTTTCCTCTTCATTTTAATTAGCATATCATTTCATAGGTGTAAATGGTAATTGTTAAAAGAAATGTTAGGTAAAGTTTTGAAATGTAATAATCAATTAAGTTATCAAATTTATCAGAGTATCAGTGAATGAAGGATACATTTCAAATAGTGAAATCATTGAAATGTATTTTATACTAATCTTCATACTTGAATTTTGTTGAATTATAATTTATAATGATTGATCATTGATGATATCATTGTAATGAAATACTGTTAAAATTATTAATTTAAATGATTTTTTTTGAACAGGTAAATCAATCATTTATCAATGATTGACCTGAAAGTAAAAAAAAAAAAAAAAAAGAAGCAAAATAAAGCATCAGAATTCATCATCCAGAATGTACATGATTACAGGTAAACGATTATTGAATGAATCATTGCGATCAGAGATGAAATGTTGTTAAATGATAAAAAGCATTACGTAATACCACATGATATCATTGATATTTAATGGGAATTAAGTGGGAAATTTGTATTGGAATTTTGGTAGAATGTATTTTTAGAGCATTATTTTTCTCATCATTTATAAACTTAATTTCGATGCTTTTCAATTCGTTGAATTTTCGATGAATATTGATGAGAATGTTTAACATTCAAATGTTTTTCATCCATTGCTTATTTCAGCTTAAAAAATTTTCGTCAATCCTCTTTACGTAATAGATTTGTGCAATAAAAAAGAAAAAAATTTATGACAGGCAAGAAAGAAAGTTTATGTACACTGATAACAAAAATAAATTGCGTCATTAAATATACTGAATTAGGATATATAAACATCAAAAATAATATTGTTGCAAATTTTTGACAATGGAAACATGATAGAGACGCAGCATTTGGCTCAGTTTCAAGTAATTTACAACTATCACTCTAAAGTTTACCCTTTATTGGACCCTTTCCTCTTTAACTTTTCCCAATTTATTCGTTCTTGGAGGAAAAAAAAGAAGCTAAAATTGTGTTTTCTCTTTCCAAATAGAATGAGAGAGTATTGAGAAAATGTGAGTATATTTCGGATTTAAATGACAATTACTGCTTATGCGTATAAAAACTAATTTTAGACTTCATATATGCTCCTTTGACACATAAATTTAGATTTGGTGAAAAAAAATGAATACACGATGAATACAATTCAGATACAATTTAAAATTTCCTTCTTTTCATTTGAACAAGACAAGTACACATTGGTGGCTTCAAAATAAGCTATAAAACAAAGCAAAGAATTTTTAGTGAAGTCGAATCATATGGAAAAGTTATTTTGAATAAACCATCACCGAATAGCATTAACTCAAAGAAATGAAACACTTATTATGCTGAATTAAGTAATTCAGTAATTTCCTCTTCCCACTGCTCATCTGTTTTATCTATCTGACCACTGCTTACAAGTTCATAATCACTAAAAGAATTTATCAAATCTCGTTCCAAGTCTTCTCCAATCCCTGAAAAAAAACTAACTTTTATAAACAATGTGAAAAGACGACATACTAGATATGAATTAGTTCATCAAGATGAGAAAATGATAATTGATTAAAGTAACCGAAATAATACGGTATAAGCTTCAAATAAGCTGAAAAAACGTAGTCGCATATTGGCAGAACGGCGTAAACCGTAAAGAATAATATGTGGAACAAACTGGAAATGTGACGAATAAATCTTTTTTCGGGGCTAGTTCTAGTGAAAGCTGACAAGAAATTAAAACCAGAAAATCGATAGAAACGCACTTTCTTGTGTAGCGCTGGTAATATTTTCACGAATTTCGTCCAGCTTTTTATTTTTCGCTTCACTGTCTTCATTTTCAGTTTCATTCTGCTCTTTTGTACTAGTTTTTGGAATTTTGTTTCCTTTGATTACTACTACTTTTTCCTCTTGTGCTCCCTTGTCTTCCAAACCAGACGATTTTACACTTCCTTCTTGCTCGATGGCTTTTGAAGAAACGGGAACTTCTGCGACGGGAGAGCAGTTTTTTCCTAAAGCTGCCTGCCGCACTAGTGAAACACGATAAAAGTAATTCCTCCAAAAACGTTCTTCGTTCAGCCTATAAAAAACATTGCAACATAAACATAAGAGAATTGGTGAGCAAACCACACTTGACTTATGCAGATTTTACATTTTTAGTGCTTGCTTCTTTAGTATTCGTCGATGTAGATACGACAAAAGAAACCTTCATATTCTTTGAAACACATACCACAGTGTTTTGAAATATGGAATAAGGCTTAGCAAACAACAACAATCAAAATACCGCCCAATAACATTGACTACTAACTTTCTCAAAATAAATTGGATCGTACAAAAAAAAAAAAAAAAAAAAAAAAAATGAATGCAAAAATACTTTTTCGGGACAAGCTGGAATCTAATTTTTCTCAAATTCGGATCATGTTCGAGTAAAGCGGCTGCTACTGATTGCATCTGTTTGAAATCAAAATTCGTCTCTGATGGGGGGTCACGAGTAAAATTTCGAGCATCCTACAAGTAACACAAATGATACCAAAAAAATTATCTGCAAGATTCTTTGATGTTTAAAAAATGCAGGAAAAATGTTAACCTAATTTCACGCAGTGGTGCAGTGATAGCATCTGCTAAAAAAGAGGAAGAGATATGAGGTAATAAGATTTAAACTCAAGAAAACAGTACTCGCCATCTTGCCTACTTTAGGAGGTAAGTGTTATGCCAAACTTGGAACAGTGCAATAATATGACGGAAGACAAGTACTCAAGATTGGCGAATGTTTATATCTCAATATCATTTATAGAAAAGATCTTCCAAACAATTTGAAACTGATTTTAGTTTCGTTTAAAGCACAAAATTAGTCATTTCAAAGAACGAATTCATTCGAAAGTAAAGGGTAATATAAAAAATTACCAATGAAAGTGACAAAATGTGCTTTTTAGCAACCCACTGGTCTGGCAGATCAGCCCACGGCAATATACATGCTGCTAATTTATTTGCATTTACTTCATCTTTGAATTTCGCTTGCTCTTTATCCAAGTTACCAATTATTGTCTGCAAAAATAATGATGCCATAATCGAAACATTATTACAACTATGAACGAAAAGAACTCCACTAAACAGTATCCAATAATGTTTCATGGAAAAATAACAGACTTAAAGGACTACTTCAAATTTCACTTCAGTGTTAAGTGATAGAAAGTTTTTAGCATTACAAGCAGAAGAAAACGTATAGATTCTTCAAATTTAAAACTATAATACCATCTGTTAACACACAATATTTTAAGCTCATACCTTTTCAGTTACAACATTTTGCAGTTTTTTCGCGGTTTCTTCAGCGGTTATTGCAGCCTTTACTGTTGCCTCTTTTGCAAAAGAAATGAAGGAATCTACGAATAGGACAAGATAAGATATAGCGCATCGTATGTAAATGTTTAATCCTTCCATTCATGTATAGAACATTTTAGCAAACTTACAATAATTCATCTCGAGTTATTACTTAATTAGGATTCCATCAATTTTATAACATATCTTTTGTATTAGAACCAATCAATGTGACATGATTTTGACCAGCATTAAAATCAATCTATCATATAACTAACAAAGTTTCACAATTTAGACAGGATTATCATAATCATTCCAGAAATCTGAATCGAGGAAAACTCTTACTTGCATATTTCCTTGCAGCTTCTACAGTCGCAGCAGCATTAGTTTCAAGCTTTCTTCGATCTAATCCTCCATCACTTCGATTACCACCATTACCTTCTCCAAATTCCATCGTTAACTCATCATTCGATGAGATATTTTCTTTATTTTCCACTTCTTTTAATCTGGTAGGTTGAGTTTCCGCTTCAATGTTTACTTCTTCAGATACAGTATCATTTAAGATCTTCTCTGATTCAATATTATCCTCTGGTGGTATATACATCATATCGGAGATTTTTTTAGTAACCTCTTTTGCTTGCTGCATCCATGCTGTGATGTTGTTCATTTCTTTAAAAGAGATCAACATTGTATATTTCAATTTACAAAATCGTTTGCAATCCGAAAATACGAAATATACTACAATTGTTTTGGCGGGACATTCCGTGCCAAGTTATCGGGAGATACAGCATATCTGCTAGTATCACACTTTAATAACACCATAGAAACACCACGTGATTTAATAGAAAAGCCAACTGAATAGTATTTTTGAAACGAATACGAGATAAATGGGATATGGAGTCTTTACTTCTGATCCAAGGAAATGAGAACAACTTTTTATCCACTCTATCAAACAGCACTTTTTTCAATATCATTAAAGATCCTCTCATCGAACTAATCAGCAAATTATTAGATTTCAAAATTTTTAAAAAGATTAACTAGCCCACACGATTATATGATATGAAGAAGAATGCAATTAAAAAAACCTAAAGAATCTAAACAAGTAACAAAATACTTTCTCTATAAAAAAAACCACCATAACAACTCCAGTTGATAGTAATGAGTTGAACTATAAACATTTACACGACGAATATACAACATACAGTACAAAAACAACGATATTGTAATTTTAAATCCGATATTCGGTTCTAGTTAATGAAATGAACAATATATTTAGTGAGTGATTGATTACCTTACCGGTAATAATAATCCATTTCGTGATTCGAATTCTGAATCTAATCTTAGTCCATCAAAATGATATATCATTGTTTATTTTCATGGAAATGAAATTTCTGAAACCGTGTCCCAACACTACTCAGTCAGTACTATTTTAAAATACATTTTAAAGTATAATGATTTCCATCTGGTACATATCTTCTTCGTAAATACGACAATTTCCCGTAATAAAACTTTAATTTATGTTTATGAGCTAAAATTACAACATTAAAAAGCACATATATCCACATATATCCAAAATGGTTTAACCAGCAAAATAATCATTCAAAAGAATAAAATAAATCACTAAAGGAATTATTTGCCTTTGTAATAGTGACTATATTATTTGGAACAGAAGGTTGGTATCGTTATCCTATCAATAGGTGTTTGATATCAAACAGCGTTACAGTTAATGGAATAAATTTATGTCACTAAAACAGGCAGATGACTGGTTAAAGAAGTAAAGAGCAGTGATTTCTAATAATTTTAAGAATGAGTAACATCACAAAAAACGATTTGTACCGTAGTTCGAAATGGCACATTCTTAAATTAGAATAGTTTAATAAAAGCTTGGGATTATTTCACAACGAACTCACAATAAGCAAATAAAAAGAAATCTAAAAAAGTTTCGCAAATATTACAACCAATAATCACAATAGAGAATATAACCTCGTTAATCAAATTAATGAGAAGGGATAATAACAATCCGAGAGGATATCATAAAATAATGAGATCAGCATCATGCTGGCAATGTGCAGGGGGAAGCGGAGCACTTCTGCTACCTTCGCGACTTCCTGATACAAATGTTTCCAGAAATTTTAAACGTTGTAAATAACCACCATCGCCAGTTGGTCGTTTGAATATAATATCTGCTAGCAACTGCATTTGAGCTGAAACAAAATCTATTATTGAATTTCGTGGTTGTTAAGTGAAAATGGATATTTACAAAAATTAATATTTCAGATGCAAAGTAATAGAATCTTGTACGTCCAGAGTATTTCGTTCCCATACCAATTCTCACTTTCGGATGAGTGCTAAATGATGGATCATTTTTTGAGTATTAAGATCATCGATAGCAAAAAAAAAATATATATATATATATATTAAAATTAAATACATCCTGGAAAACGCGAGAATAGGTTCTGAAATTCAGAATGTCACAAACCTATGATAACATAAAATCGAAATCATGATCAAAATTACAATTGGTTTGGCTCGAGAAATATATATGCAATTCAAGTGATACATTAAGATAGTATCGTGCTACATTTGATGTATTAACAAGATAGTATTGCAGTAAAATGAGAGTTCGCAAAATCTATTGATCAAGATGTAACTGTTAAAAACAACTAAACGGAAGAAAAAGAACAAGCTGTAAAACTCCTTAAGCATTTTGTTAACTGAGCCTTAATTCTAATTCACAAATGAAGCAAGTTTATTATTTGAAGTAAAATAACTTATCCAGAAAATAAGCCAATTCAAGCATAGCGGTTACCTCAGAAAGAAAACATTGAACATTGTGGAAATGGAAATCTAGCGAAAAAAAGCAGAAGAAAACAAAAGAAGATAACTAACTATCAGCAGTGCTATTCTGTTCCATCAACTCCGTAACAAAACCAATAAGATAAATAAACATATTGCGATTCTCGATAGGGAATTTTTCAATACACGACCAACAAATACTGATATTACCGGCTGCTCGCAAACATTCCATTTGTAAAGCTGGAGGTATTATAGACTCTGAAAATGAAAACAACTGAAGCTACGGATGTTAGTTAAATTAACTGTACAAGAATCTTAAAACAAGAACAATGAATTATGAAAACACAGGAAGATAAAGTATATAGAAAATATAGAAAGTAAAAGCATAACCTAATACCGACTGCTTGCCGCTTTTCAGGGAGGCCTTAAATTCATTACAGATAAAGTATAATGCCTAAAAGTTTTGAAAAGGTTTAAATTCCTTGAATAAAAACACCAAATACCTTTAAAGGAAGTAATAAGTGTTAGCAAAGTATCATACATACTGAAAGCTGATTTGCAAGCTTCAACTGAAAAGTGAACAAAGTTAATCAATCAAACATTCCAATCTTTTCCGTTTCGATCAATAAATTCAAATTTACACATGCAAATTTTAAGAAATCCAAAAGAGGAAACTATTATCCGATCAAGGAAAGAAAGGAAAGGAAAGAGCAGTAGAAAACTTACACAAATTTGTCGGCTTTCCAGTATCTAAAGCATTTCGTAATGCTATGAATTCACTATGCGCAGAAGGATCATCGAAATGAATTTTTTTTAAACCGTTTTGTTTCAATGCTTCACAAATCCGAAAAACAGATTCCGGCACGCCAACCATAACAGCGGATGTAGCTGATGTAGGGCTGAGAGTCTGAAAATGAACTGAAAAGGAATTTCATATCAAAACAGGAGGGGAAAGTAATTTCTCCATGAAGTACACCGCAAATCAGTATGCAACATAATATAAACTGTAGCTAAAATTTATATCGCAAAACTTATCCGCTAATCCTAGTTTTTTTTAACTCTTTTATTAACCTAACATCGAGTATGACAAGCAATTTATTGTTAACTAATGAATATTTACCAACTCAATTCTTTTAAACTGGTAATGTTCTCTCAATGAGTAATCATGTTGTCTAGCAATATGAGATTGAAATAACTTTTTCAGTTACTTAATACAAATTTCTATTTCTCCTTAACATGGCAGTAATTTATTTCAATGCAAATCAGATTTCATACCAAATTAAAGAGTTCAGATGCAGATGTTTCCTCCTTTTCCTTATGAATTAGATGAATAAACGATGAACCAAAAACGCTGCGTTGATACTGAGCCGAAACAGTGACGAAATAATGCCTCCCATGGTGCAATTGAAGTACCAGGATTTCCGATAGTTTCCCATCTCTATTCATTGTCCATGCAACTGCTTTGTCAATTAAAATCTATAAAAAGACTAGAAATTTACTTTCAATTTTACAAGCATATTAAAACGTCAAAATTCATAATCCACGCCCAGGCAATTCGCCTCCATCATTACAAGCTTCTGTAAATCATCAGCTGGCATAATGAATGACTATTGGGAACTCATACACAAGCTTGTACAGACTGAAAATTAGCAGTGAAAAAGAAACAACAACGCATGATGGGGTAATTTTATTCGCC
Source organism: Dipetalonema caudispina (assembly GCA_013365325.1). NCBI lineage: Eukaryota > Metazoa > Nematoda > Chromadorea > Rhabditida > Onchocercidae > Dipetalonema > Dipetalonema caudispina. Next base: position 235,213 of record JABVXV010000033.1, on the reverse strand, counting down.
ATCGTGATAAATTAAAATTCTGTATATGTTTGACAGAAACTGGACATAAAAAAACCTGTAAACTGATGGTACAGGAGGCACCCGGTTGAAGCCTAGAATTGGGCGGTGTAACAGACAGCCAAGGCTCACAGAGTACAGCACGATTTGGTCTCGCACCAAACGAAAACGAAATTTTCGTTTTACCCGTATTTTTAATTGTTAGTGTCTTGGATGCACTTTGGAAAAAATACACTTTGCCGAAATCCACCTGAAAATTTCAAACTGTACAGAAAGTCATAGAAGGCGTGACACAAAGCAAGTTATAATTTAAGGGAATGATAACTTTTAATCATGTACACTCGATCATTATTAGTAGTTGAAGCTTATCAGTTAAGAAATGTCTTTGATTTACTTCGCTTTGCGATAACTCAATTTGAGGAAGTGCCTCATTGGCACGTCGGTCTGCTTCCCGTATAGCTTCTTCCAAGCAAGCATCCCGTTTAGCTTCATCGATACTTCGTATTGCCACATGAAATATAGATCGCACTGGTTTATGGTCTGAAAACACCACCGATTCTACACTTTCATAGAACTGCTGCCGGACATTCACTCCATCACGATTCCACCATAAAATTCGATCGCACCAAGCTGGACAACGACATTTCTCACTAAAACATAATAATTATTACACTGTTAGAAAATAGTAACATATTCATGAAATTCAAAAATGAAACATATCAAAGTCAGAAAAACTTCGACAAATTAAAATCAAACTGAATAGAATGAAGCAAAATAAATCAATTAAATCACAGAATATGTTTAAATCTTCATGTCATCTGTGCCATTGACCGTTTAATGAGAGATGACAAAGCTTGACGAGTTATGTAAGCTTAGTTCGCATAATATATACTTCACAATACTAAGAAAGAGATATAAAATTGATTTGAATTTGTCCATAGCTAACCTGGTATCCCATCTTGTTGTACCAGGATCGTATTTATATGTGGGACGGAAATTTAAAATATCTGGTTCTTTGAAATCGACAAATATATGATTAAGCTTTTTCTGTTTCTTCAGCTGGAAAAAAGTTGAAAAGTTTTTTTTCGGAAAAATCTCAAATATATAATTCACACACAATTAATATCCACAATGATTTAATTTTATATGAAATGATGCTTTTTGAAAAGGAATCGCCAAAGAACAGAAGAGGTGGAATTAATCAACTTGAAGTATTATCTTCAGATTTCAATATAGAATCAAGGTCACGAAAGGAAAACCTTGCTAATAGTTGTGATGTTTTTTGGTATGCATTGCTATACTTCTGGAAGCTCACCTGATCAAATACTATCATATCTCTAAATGCATTCTCGTCAGCGCAAAGGCGCCGAAAATCGTCATTACTCAAATCATTATTAGTTTCCAAACGAAAATTCATGTCACCAAACCAGAATATGACATCGTGATCGAACAAACTTTTGCTGCTTTTCGAAAAGCGGATCTGTGATATTTCCCTAAAAAAATGAAAACTGAAAGGCACAACATCGCCATATATTTCTGAGTACCATGCTCAGTTTTCAATGTGATTTTATGAACATGATCTCCTATCATACCACTATTTATTTTATTTCCTAAGCTAACCTGTAATCTTGATTTCGCTTTTCCAATTCTTCTTGTCCAGCAGCAAAATGAGAATTTACGAAACAGAGAAAGCTATCATTGATCTGTAAACTGACTGCCACACCACCCTAAAGTAATCTTTGGAATTAAACAAAAATAACGGGATCACTTCCTTCTAAAGGCAAAAAGAGCCGATGCCGGAAACTTTTTCTCATTCATCACAAGAGGACGTTGTACACGACATTGAAATAATTTAGCAATAAAAAAGCATTTTGGGAAGGCGAAGAATGTAAGAAAAGTAACCAAAATAAAAGTCAATGGAGACGGAAAATAAAATTACTCAAGAAGACTACCATTAAGTAATATTTGTTTATTGTTTTTCTTACTCTAACACGATCATTTTATCGTTCCATTACTTACCTTATTACCCATGCGACCCAGTAGTGGGAAACCAGTCGGTACAATTTCAACATCAATTGCTGAATCTTCAACCCGAACTTTACAATCAATGCGACGATAAATCATCAACAGTATACCAACCAAGCGCACTTCTTGGACCTATAAAAAATAGCTTGAATAGTTATGGTAAGATAAATCATGAAATATTACAGCCATAGGTTCTGAACACATAAGTGCTGTAACTAACTATTAGGTATACATAATTCAAAAGTCGAGAGCAGAATAACACCGACAAGCTTAGATCTTCCTCAAGCCATCCCAAAATAGAAAGGGAAATGAGTGTAATAACCAAAATGAACGAGACAAACTAAATGAACAATTTATTTCAAAATTAAGGAATTTAATACCAGAATATAGGCAGTGGAAGTAGGAAGAGACTTCTGGATGACAATCTGCCATCCAGAATGACGTGCTGAAGTATTCATGAGAAAAGCCTGGGGAGAAAGATCCATTTCTTGTAATCTGGAACACCTTTTTGTTACAACAATTCATCCTAGAAATTTCTTTCTGCTTTAAAATTGCTACTCACAATGGAGAAATCCATTATTCTGAGTTCGCAATAAATGTAGATTTTAGAATTACATTTGAAGAAGTCCTGAATTTGGCTTTTAAACGTTAAACTTTTATGCAAAACGAGTCATATGTTCTGTCAATCTTATATCCTATCTCCTTTCAATACAATGCAGTATAAATTTCTTTCATATCCAAAATAACGAGTAAAGCATTCAGTCAAAGAAGCCATCACTGTAACAGTGGAACCCTGTTTCAGTAATGGCTCTTTTAATTGCATGCTTTACTCATAAAAGTTAAGTCATATTATATTGCTAGAAAAGACAACTATTCTCAATAAAGGATGAATTTATGCTTGAAATTTCTTATTAAAAGCAAAAAATAACCCAATAACGTAAAAATCTGGCGCAGATGCTCCGCTGCATGTTAACCAATTCGGTAAATCTTCAAGTGCTGGCATTCGGCCGTTAACGTTGAATGTTGTGATAAATATCGATGTCGTGGTATATGTCGAATACCTTCAAATGAACAAACGCAATTAATAAATATAATATAAATTGTGGAGCAGTAGAGATTTGGAAAAAGTATGAGGAAATTGTGAAGCTGAATATCACACTAAATCAGTACACCAACAGAAATATCGAATCTTATCATGTCACAACAACAGGAATATTCAATGCAGCAGATGCCATCAAAAGAAAAAGTGAAGTGGGAATTGCGTATAGATCAGCTGCCAATAATAAACGTAACTACAAATGCGATTATTATCCATTACGAGATATGATAAATCTACAACAAAAATTTCCAAATGTTGAAGAAAATAGGCTAACCTGCTTTCCCAATCACGCATGACCTCCTCGACGTCATCTCGACGCGAAAGCGCTGATGTGACGTTTCCAATGGTATAGAAGGTCATCCTCCAACCATATTTTCCATAAATTAATCTATCCTATAAATTATGGAAAACATTTTCAATCTTTCGTACAACTACTAACTTAATTATCTTATATTAAGTAAAAAGGAAATTAGAAAAATGATAGGTAGTAATGAAAACTTGTTTTGAATGTGAAAAAAATATATTGCAATTAATGTGCAAAAATGGCACAAAAAATAAATCATTAAAGGGCAAAAATGAGGAACGGTAAATCAATCCAGTTACAGCTACGTAAATATAAAGTGTATATAATGTATTGTGCATGTGTATTACTATATAACGTATCATGATTAAAAATTATGTTACGAATTTTTAATGAGTACAACAATATATGTTACAATTATAAACATATTATTTACAAGCAGCAATCAGTAAACTCTAATCAGAATATATAAGTTAACAATCAGAATATAAAAAATAATTTTTTTTTTTTTTTAAATCTAATCAACTAAAAAAGTTGATCGTTTTGTTATTATTTACAATTACCATTGATGAGTCATTCTGTAGTATCGATCAACTCAGACTTGTCTGTTAATGTGAAGCAGACTTCCCAAACATCTAAACATCATAAATTCCATTGTAAAAAACTATTGTGCAGCTAACTTCCAACAGGAAGGATAAGAAGATACGTTGATAAATTCAGAAAAAAGAAACGAAAATAATGCCATACTCGGAAAAATTAGTGAAGCTCCTAATTTGTTAAAGCTATCTAAATCGCTAAATCAAAAAAATCCATTGTTTTGGAAACTGATTCCTCTCTAAAAAAAATTTTTTTTTCTCGATTAGTCTGAAGTTGTAAGTTTATAACAGATAAATTGACTAAAACAGTTCAACTAAAATTTTAATCAACAGATGATCACAAAACCTAGTTCTCAATGACTTGAAAGGTTAATGATTTGATAGTACTAGATGACGATTGGGGTATAAAATTTGGAAAGCCATAGAGAGCAATAAATGAATTAATCTTTCCAGTTAATTACAATGATCTGAACTATTCACAATTGAACAAAAAAATCATCACAAGGACAAATTCAAATGCAAATTACAATGTCACTCTCTTTTCTTCTTCCTTCTTATCGCGATAATCATTACGACGATGATTCACTTCTCTGAGCGCTCTCCGATAAGCTTTGTCATATTCGGTTATATCAATTTCTCGTACACCCAAGTAAAAAAGTGCCCTAACTGGTCTATGATCCGAAAATTTGATGAATGGTATGCTGTCATAAAATTTCTGCCTGATGCGAACACCTTTCTGATTCCACCATAAAATTCGATCGCACCAAGCCGGAACACGTTTTTTTTTACTGAAAAAGGGCCATGAAAATGAAGTGATTTGAAAGTTTATTTTATTATCCAAATGGATACGTAATCAATGTTGTTGGCAGCAGCTGAACAGGAGAGAGCATGTGATAAGAGGTCTATAAATCTTAAACAGCTATAAATAAAGCGAAAAGACAGCATGTTTGAGATAAGATAAATTATCTCAAACGAAAGTAAACATGCAACTCTAACAAAGATCCTGGCTAAATAATACCCGCAAAATCAGAATGATTCCGTCAAATAATGCATCAATCCTGAAATTTCCGGGAGTTCAAGTATACCGCTTCATAATTAAGCTCTGATCAGAAAAACAGAAAAAAATTAGTGAAAAATCATTTGGCACGACCTGCTATCCCAGTTGTCGGAATTAATATCATATTTGAAAGTTGGACGAAAATTCAAAATTTCCGGTTCTTTGAAACTTTCAAATATAATTTTGAGTTTCATCGCTCTCTTAAGCTAAACAGTTCTCACTCTTAAACACAACAAAAGACATCATAATATCACACATGAAAATTAAGCTTGCCCGTTTAACACATTAAGTACTCATTAAATATGAAAATTTCGTTAACCAAACCTGGAAATCATAACAAATTTTATAACCTCCAGAAATTCTAATTCTAGACGGCAACTATTCTCTGACAATCGAAAAGAAAATTTCTAATAACATAAGACATATCAAAGCGCACTGATATATATTAGTGCTAAAAAAGTATATTAATATTGGTGTTTTAATGTGTTGCAAACATGTGAGAAGGCACTATTCAGAAGCTTTTTCTTTAATTTCATTTTAATAGGCATAACGATGTTGATACTTCGCATAACAGTTCTTGTTTTGAAGTAATTTGCAAGTTCTAATAAGGTTTTAGTGGTGAAGAACTGCTTGATCTGCCGGATGGTAAAGTTTAATATTTCATTTAAAGATTTATCCATTATGATAGGAAAACACAATCAAATTTATTTTTACGCCCCCAACGATCAAACGAATCGTCTCGCAAAAAATGGAACACAGAACCTCGAAATATATCAATCCTCCTTCAAACACCAACAACCACAAAAATCATCTGATAATTGGAATTTTCCGAATTATAGATTAATTTACCTGATCGTAAACAATCATGTCTCTGAATGCTTGATCATCATTACATAATTCACGTAATTCATCATTGCTCATACCATATGCAGTATCCAGGCGAAAATTTAAATCACCAAACCAAAAAATTGCATCGTGTTCGAACAGTGTTTTACCATTCCGATAAAAATATATTTTTTTGACGATGCCCCTAAAATTTACCGAAATTTCATATTGACTATCGAAATGCTTATAGAAATCACGAATGATTCTCTTAACGACTGGATTAAGTTTGAATTTTAAGAAAAAGTTATTAATTTATAAACTTGAACGCACTTATAATCCATGATACGTTTTTCATTTGCTTCTATATGAGCGGGGAAGTGTGCGTTCACGAAGCAAACTGCTGTATCATTCATATACATGCTGATCGCAACACAACCCTATAAATCCAATTTTATCAAACAAGTTCATTTCATAAGAGAACAATTATATCTTTCAAAATTTCATATATAAAACCACTTATGATTTATCAAAATTATTGTGTTCGGAATTATCGCTCGAGGTACAATTACATATTCATCGTGCATTTATTTCCTACGGCAGGCTATAGATCCCAATCATTATATTATTCTATTAAAACTGATTAGAAATTCAGTAGGGCAAATTGCCTAGTCCCAGTTACAAAATATAAGAAGTGCCTTTTCGTCCAAGATGTACATTTTACTAAGCATTCACATTGACCTAATTAAACAGATACCAAAAAGCATACCTTATCACTTAGAGTTGTTCCAAGTACATTATATCCACCGGTCGGTATCATAACTGCATCAATTTCTGCCGGACGTACTTTGATTTTACTGCCTACACGTCGGTAAATTGCCAGTAGTATACCTACCAATCGTATTTCACTTATCTGAATGCATTTGAAAGACTGAACCAACAACTCAGAACCATTCGCATCAAAAGGAAAGGAAACCATAATTCTGAACAAAAGAAAAAAAAAAAGAAAGAAAAAAACTGACCAAGTCATAATTAGTGCCTCTAGGAAAAGATTTAGCGATAACGACTTTCCATTCCGCCTGTCGTGTTGATGTATTCATTATGAAAGCTTGTGGCGATAAATCCATTTCTTGAAGTCTGGAAGTCAGTATCAGCAAAAATATTGAGCCATAGATAATCCTTAACTTGAGGGAAAAAACCGATAAGTTCTAAAAACGCACTTGATTTTCAGGATTGCTTGGAAAGCAAAGAATGATCATTAATCAAAGCCATCTATTAGTTGAAAGGAAAAATTGTTTTTAACATAATTCACTTCCCTCATCCTATCTTAAATAAAAGCAACAAACCCAATAATATAAAAGTCAGGTGGAAGATTGCCTTCACAATTCAACCAGCCCGATATCCCATTAAGGTCTGGTGCACGTCCGTTAACGTTGAATGTGGTAATGAATATTGATGATGTCCGATAAGAAGAATATCTGGAAAGATTCTCGGCACTCTTTTCAGTAAAACGTAACAAACAATCTTAACGACTCACAATCCTCACAACTTCAACTAAGAATATATTTGAATCATATTATCATACAACATACGGTAGCATCAGTGCTAGTCAAGCCACAATTTTACTGAAACAGAGTGAAATATGCTAGGATTATGATTTCACGTACGTGGATTCCCAATCACGTAAAAGTGTGCTGACATCGAGACGACTTGATGAAGCATGCACAGCATAATCTCCGGCAACATTTGGTTCTCCATTCTTCCTTGTTTCTCGATCACAAATCCTTGTATGCTCAAATCGTTTTCTGTAAATATGTGATTTAGTTATCATTTACATCACACGAGGATTACATCGCTTTCTCAGAGAACCTCAATAACTTTCGCTTCATTCCTTCACGAATGAAGCTTAAAATAGTTTTCTAATATCAATTCGTAAAGTCAAATGAAAGATAGAAGAATAAAATTTTCCATAGACAACCTATTTTTCTATTACATGCCCTACCTATATTAACCTATATTTCTATTACCTGCCCTACCTATATTTCAGAAATTATTTCAACCAAATCTTATTCTGATAATACATGCAATTTTTATCTAAAATCAAGTAATTAAGCTATTCTAGATTTCTCTAAACCTAATTTATTTGATCCCAAAGCTCATATAAAAAAAGAAAATCTCTCGATCCAATAAAATCCCAAAATACAATAGCTCAAGAATGCAACAACAGTAGAAATTGAAAGAATGGTAGACGTGACAGCTAATAAGGCTGAAAATGACATTTCGAAAGTGGCTTAATAAGATTCGAAATATTACTGGATCAAAATCATAAACGAAGTCGTACTACCATTTTGATCTGATACCCTGAAATCCCTTGACAGGAAACCAACACATCTCGATCCTGTCCGCTTCAAATACTTTTTTTTAAATACTTAAACCCTTTTTTATTTCTTTCCAAAATTTAAAACTTGCAACTAGAAGAGTGACAACGAACTAAGGATGAGCAGTACTAATAGCTCACGAAACTTACGAATCAACCCAACGTCTACCCCTTTTTTCGACACACATCACTGTGTCAGTCCAGATGAAAAATTAGTATCTACTTTGAATCTGAACAATCTTATGTAGTCACATTAATATTTAAATTTTTGGCGATGAAAAATCATGCAAATATTGAACCGGAAACGGGGATTTGCGCACCTGTTAAGGTTAAGTTTTACAATCAGTGACTTAGGCAGAAAGAGAATAGAACCCAACTTTTCTGCATTTCTCATTTCCAAAATATGTTTAAACGTAGCTTTTCAAATGAAATCTATCAAAAAATTATTTACTTAATAGATACTTAAGCTGACATTAATGAACGGATCTAATAATGTAGTTGTGGATAAGTGACATGATAAGTACACTATATCGGTAATGGCGATCAAGAATAATATACCACTTGAATGATTTATTCAACAATGCAGCCAAAAAAATATGAAAATTATTCCCAACACAAGCCTAAAAATAAAGATTTAGAGCACGGCTAACGTAAGATAATTCTGATAACTAGGAAAATAAATCCCAAAAAGAAAGAACAATATTTGAGAAGCCAAAAAAAAATCTTAAATCTAAGCTTTGAGAACGGTAGCATTCAACTTGGAGTGGAATATGTGAAAACGGAGAAATGTGATCGACTGGGAATGCTAATTAAAGCTGCAATACTGGATCTGAGTACTACTTCATTTCCTTCTAGCAAATAGTCTTCTGCTACTTATGTTTCACTTAAACTTCCTTCCCAATAACCCCTCTCCAACTGCCGACTGAAAATTTAAGGAGACGTGGAAAACTTCAACAAGTATGAAGTTTTCTTTAGTAGATACTTTGCCAAAGAATACGAAAATTGAACAGAAAAATGAACAAGGAAAGAACATTTGTGTTGAACGATTTCACTACTTGATACAAATTTCATATGAAATCAAATTTCTTGAAGTTCATGGCTTCTTCCATAATGAATTTCAGTGCTCCGGGATGAGTTCTACATAACGCGACCCTGAAACCGATAGATTGATATTTCGTAGAAAAGTATAAGAATGGAAATTATAGTATCATTATTGTTCGTCGCAAAATCACTGCTCTTAATACCAAGCCAGTAACATCATAAGAAACAGCTAAACCAGCATAAGTGCCAGCAAAGTAATAATTTCCCATGTACTTCCTCTGAATCATAAATTTAAGATTCAAAAATCTGAGTTCAATGAACTTTGCTGAATAATATTCGCTACATCTAGCTCAGAATTTCGAGTAACAAAGACATACCCATATAATTCCGATTGCGCTGCATGGCAGCATCAAAATCTGCTCGATTTCTGAACTCAACAATTGCCTCACCACTTGGACGATCCGTTCCATATTCATAGAGTACATCAATAGATGCTGGTCGCAGCGGTTGGAAGAACTAAATTTGAATAATGGAAAACTTCAACAGATATAGAAGTCACAAAACTTGAAATTTAACTATTTCACATAAGCAGTGTTTGAATCACTGGCCGCATCAATAATCAATTAATACAACTGATATTAATAAGATAAAAAACTGTCCAAACATTCATAACCTTTTCGTATGAAAGGGTTCGAAGTAGTATTAGAAAAATAAAAAAGTGCAATTATCACTCTCACCTCTGACACTCACATTCTTAATAACGATTAATAATAACTGTTATCATCATGATTAGATGCCAGTGAAAACTAAATAAAGTCAGTATACCTCCGGGAAACCGCTCAAAATGAATGAAATCATCGCAAGTCAAACCCAAAATCCTGAGCATCAATCCAGAAAAACTGAACCAACCAATCCACAGAAATGTGAGGACCCATCGTAACCAACCGGCTAGTCAATGTCGTTTCCAAACATAAGCAGAAGAATATTCCCAATACGAAACATCACTATTCGCCAGATCCCGTTTCCCACGTCCAACTATTTTTGTAACCTATTCTAGGTAGGTAAACATACTTTTACTGTTGCAACTTACATCGATTATGTCGCGTTCCGTGGCCCGATATGGAAGACCGCGCATCCGTATACAGTATTCAGGTGGCGGCGTCGTGTAACGACGCCGCGGTGGTGAATACCCCCTATGGCCACCCATCGGCGGTTCATCTCTCCAACCCCGTCGCATCGGTCCTCCACCACCACGTCCACCACCGTACCCATCATCATAACCGTCGCCACCACCACCGTATCTGTCGGCCCATACTTCTGCAACCCCCCGTTCACATTCACATTTAATACCCAAAACAGAACCATAGCTCAGCAGTTTTCCGAATATTTTCCAAGGTCGCAGCGATCCCAGAAATTTCCAAATTTTCCAGAAGGCCCAGAATATTCAGATCTGGTAAACCGCTAAACAACTCACTTGTTCCCAACCAGCCATTATAGAATCCACCATGGCTTCCACAAACAAATTCCCGCTTTCCCCAGACGACTTGAACCGACAACCCTTTTCACCAACCCATAAAGTGCCGATCTTTTCATATCTGATTGTCATTTCTAAAAATTTAAAAATGAAACAAACCATTTCGATGCATTCTGGAATCACGATAACCCCTGTCAGCACCTGGACGGTCATATGGCAATCCTCTCGGGCGACGATCTCTTTCCCATCCTCGACCACCACCACCGTACGGATCAAGACCTCCATCTAAAGCTCGAAGCATCTCACCATAAGACGATGGATATATGTCCACATATCTTAATAATAAAATGTGGTTAACGTCAAAAACAAATCAAGCAAATAAATAAAACTGCCCTAGTCAAACACTGACTGTTACTGCTGACAATTACACCTGTTGGACATGAAACTCGAAACTTGCTACATTTTCTTTTTTTTTTTTTGTAAGAAAGTATTGGAATTTAAACAATAAGAATATTAAATCGGAGACTAGAGCAATACCTATGCTGAATGTATTCTTTATTTTTAGCTAGAGCTTTGGAAGCTGAGTCATCATCAGTGAATGCAACGAAAGCCTCGCCTTTTGGTTTTCCACTGTAACGATCGTAAGTCATTACGATACCTAGAAAAATTATTAATTGAAACACACCGCAAAAATAACCCTAAATATCCTCCTACATTAAACATTCAAGCTGATAGCGAGACTTCAAACGCGTAAATCATCCGCCATTAAATCAAACTGAGACCTTCCCGTATTAATAATGCCAGATAAAATTAAAAATAAATTTTTCAGCTGTTGAACTGCTGATGCTCCAGTCAGATACAGATACTTCCACTGCAGTTATAAAAACCATATTATAAAAAATTGATTCCTTAAACTGATTAGATTTAATGTAAACTCAAAATACCTCTATCGGCTATTTCAAGTGGTTCGAAGAAACGCACGATTTCTTCCTTAGTACAACCATACGGTAAACCTCCTAATCTAACGATAGACGTCTCGCGGCCAGGCAAATTTGGATCTGCCACTGATCCCGCGTATCGCCTATCACCATCATCATAATCCGACTCCATTGATGATACTTGTTGAAGCTTAAAAAAAACTCAATATTATGAAACAAAATATCTCGAAAATTCAATTGAATAATTTGACAATAATAGATTTGTTTAGGCAAATGTAAAAATCTAGCTTCAAAATCTATTTCAGCAACGTTATGAAGACCTATCAAGTGAGTTTTTCCAAGTCCCATCCGTAGAGCGATTTATAAACATCACAAACGCTCGATTAATGGCGTTAAAAATGGTGTACGAATAATGTAGTCTTTCTTAAGCGAGAAGGACGACGAACAATGAAAACCGCGTATAATGAAAATAAGAAAAAAGACAGATAAAACTAAATATGTGTAATATATATAATGTAAGACAGGAAGTAAGAAGAGATACGCAAGTAACAGTTTAAGTCATTCAAGTGCTCAAGAAAATATTTCAGCCAAATTTTCTCATCGTCTATTTCAATACATATTTCTTTTCAGTACATGTTATTTGTTAAAATAAATTAAGTGAAAACTACCACTTTAAGCACTACCGAATTGGAGGATTTAAACAACAAAACAAATGAAATAACAACAATGAAACATGAATAAATCAACGGAAAAAAAAATTAACCTCCACATATCGTTTACCAATATATTTCTTGTCCTTTGTTAAAGCAAAGTCGTAATCTTCTCGATTGCTAAATACAACAAAACCCTCACCACTTGCACGACCATCACGATCTTTCGTCAGCTTTATCTGAGTGATTGATCTTGCTGCTTCTGAAACAGAATTTGATATATTTTATTCACGACAAAAATTGATCAGAGGATAACTCATCTACTATCAAATTTTATAAGAATCATTTCACAAAAAAAATGCGGACAACAATTTCCCATCGCTTTCTTCACAACAATTTTCTATCTCAATTTTTATCCTCATTCTGATCCTAAGATTTATAGCAATCATCCACTTTAATTTCCATCTTCATCCTGATCGTCAGATTTTCTTCGGCAAGTATAAAAAGCTAAAAAGCTACTTATGAATGCCCTCTTGCAATGGAATAAAGAAGTTTACATTCTATCGACAGAAGTGAAAGTCATAAATAAGTTTTCAAACACTTTCATGTCCAGTTTTAGAAACAAATGAATTTTGAGATGACAGCAGAAAATTCTCTTCAATTTGATGTAGTAAAGTAAAATGGCGAAATATAAATTAGACCTCATAACCTTCTCATCTGGTCATTCTATTGCATCCCCTAATTTCCTCAACAAGACCCTATCTACACATTTGGCTTAATGAAGTGAAAAATAAAACGATCAACTAACCCCCAAAAAATTCACGTAGATCATCTTCGGTACAGGACCATGGCAATCCGCGACATTTCATAATGAAATCTGTATCTGGCATTTTGCTTTGTTTTCAATTGATGAAATGCTAGAAAAAAAAAACCTAAAGCAAACGTTAAAAAAATATTTCCAAAGAAAATATAACGCACGGAATAAACTAAATACTTTATGAAATCAGGGAGAAATAACGCGATAACAAAGACCTGAAAGTTTCAAAAAACTATTCTGTATTGACAAAATGCACTCTATCTATACACGAAATCATTTGAAAAGCAACAAATGCTACATCTGACAGACTTAGCTATTCTTATGTAGGGGATTTATTTCTGACATGACATTTAATTAAATTTTCACTTCGAAATTCCATTTAATTAAATTTTCATCCCGGTACTTTCACAGCAAGAACCGCGTCGAAATCTCAAAATACTTCACACCAACCAACGAAAAAAAAACCCCACCCCTACCCGAGTAAATTAGAATGATAAGTCCAATAGGTCTAACATTTAACGCAACTTCACAATGAAAACTTATAGCCTACCATTATATTCACTTCAATATCACCGCATGCCAATTGCTCATGGAAATTAGCCGGATCAATTGATCGATGAGAAATTTACGCCTGATTAGCTGCTTATTGTGATTTTGTATCTTTATGGACCATTAAATTCCACATTTCTGTTGATCATTGTGGAAGTGATTGATGTTTTAGTATTTGATTTTTAAACAGTTTTCAAGCTTATAGTTGAAAAATTCACAAATATTTCGCAAAACTCTGTAAAATTCTTTGAAATCATAAAGATAGCAAATAGTAGTAATATTAGGATGAAGCTTAGAATGAATGAATGGTCACATTTCATCGGTAGTATTATTTCAATTGCTTTCTTATTTTCCTAATAATGAGTTACTAATTTCCCTAAAAATTAAATGAAAAAAAAAAGTGGAAGAAGAATAAGAAGTTAATTTTGCAATATTACTTCAATTATTGGTTGTACGAAATGCTAATATTTTGAATGAAAATAAGCTGCAGAAATAATCATCGATCAAAGTTAATTTATAATTTCAGGGAGCAAATTTATTAAGCCAATATATACATAGAAATAACTATTCAGAAAGCATAATTTCAAACTTTGAAAAGTTTAAATTTTAATATAAAGACAAAAGTTATATTTTACTCGTCATTTCTATATTTTACTCGTCATACTAACACCAAATTTTGCTGTTTAGGATGTTATAAATACAAAAGTATTATGAGTGATAGTTGAAAAAAAAAAAAAAAAAAACTATATGAGATCCGTACAGATAACCGGAAAGCCATCACAAAACTATACAATAAGAAAACATTACTACTTCCAGAATATTGATTAATAAAACCAGCAATAATAACATGAATTTAGAAAGGTATCATAAAAATGACGAAAATATCCAAAATTCGAAAATACCATACCATATCAACAAATTGATACGAAACATTCAATTTAAATTTCAGATTTTAAATTATAGTTCTTTCAGTTCGAATTTTCAGACAGTAGTGTAAAAATCTGTTTAACAAAGCAAATTTGAAAGGATTCATTTTGGTGCATAACAAAGGTCAAAGGGTTACACGACGATTTATACAGCTCAGTTTCAAAACGTAAAAGGAACAAAAATAACCTAAATTGAGCCAATTTGAATGCTCATTTTCTTGCTGGATTCATTTTTGAGGATCCTTGTAGATAACATGTTAAAAATTTAACGATGAAAACATTTCTCAAAAAATTCCGTCAACATGGTGAATAGGTGTAAACGAGCCCAAATTAGGCTATGGCTCGCATCCGGATATACCTGTAAATTACATTACTATATTTGCTTCAATTCAGATTAAGGAAGTCATTGTAAGAAACTTTAGCTCTTTCTCAGGTAACCAAAGGTTATGATTTCTAAAAAAGATACAACTAGAGAAAAAAAAATCAAGAAAAAGGTTAAAATTCAACGGCTAAAGATTAACATTACGAAACTAAGCGAATAATAATATTAGCTGAATAGAAATATTAGGCAGAAAGCCGTTTTAACGTTTATGTAAAAAACGACGTATTTGTTCAATTCAATATCTTTAGAATAGGGAAATATATCGGAAAAATATAAATAAACCATATAGATATGTAAAACAAAAGTTATTGAAAATTCAGCTTCTAAACCTTTGAGTCCTTAAATTTCTTAGAATTTTGCATATCTCTATGATTTGTCATTCCAAATAATTGAAGTCTTAAATTTATAAAAACAAACCATAAGTTGAAATTGTATATTCTCTTCACCCAATGCTCTTATCAATTGTGCAGAATTTTGCAGATGAACATTATCTGCAAGTATCAGCTAGATTGAACGGAAACATTGAATATTTTGAATTATCATTTCCGGTTGCTATCTTAATTTGAATGAAAGTAAAATTATCAACAAAAGATAACCAATAAAATGTCTCAAAACATTAACTGTATGCCGCATTATGTAAACTTAAACCTTTCAACTTTAGAATCTTTGGATTCCTTTTAAATTCTTCACTAATGTTTGTTAAAAAGGTCAAAAAGTTCAGAATAGTCAAGAATAATTTAGAAATTGTTCTCTAATTACAAGTATAAGAGTAACAAATTAAATGATGATGCAAGAGTATGTTTAGAAATGAAAACAATAGTACTGACCTTAATCGGCCTTTTTGATTTGACCTGAGTATGAGTTACAAATTATCCTAAAAAAAAAAAAAAAAAACCTTTCCAAAATTTCTTACCATCAGACATTCCATGCACCAGCAAAAACTGCACATTTTTAAACATGCTAACATTTCTGATAAGATTAGCTCGTTCATATGCAAGTTCATTTGCATCACCCATATAACGTTCTGTGTAGGTAGCATCTATAATTTTAGAAATTTTTAAGAATTTAAATTTAAACAGCTAAGAATTGATGAATAGTAATGATTCATCATTATATTTATTCTAAAACATACCATACAACTTGAAATCCGTAACAGGCGCAACACTCACAGCACATTTAAACAAATGACTTGTATCACGCTCAATCGCATGCGCTGCGACAAATCCGCCATAAGACTATAATGGAAAATTATGATTATGATAAGTCTAGCAAGTATGTTTTAATTAATATCTTTAAAATTAAATGAAATATTCTACGAAGGTCTCTACCAGAACTAGCATGATTTTAACTAATATTATGTTGAAATTGAAAATGAGGCAGGTGTTATTTCTTTGATTTCAAATTTTTTTAAATTTCAATTGCTAATTTCGTATTATTTATATAATTCAAAGTGATTATAAATGCTTCGCAAAATTAGTAACAGATAAAACTTACCCATCCCCAGATTGCAATATGCTTCGAATCAATAAATCTGTACTTAGATACTAGGATTCTGAAAAAAAAAGCTAGAATTTGAAGTTTTCAAAATTTCTTGAATTTGAAATAATTGAAATTTTTGGAATTTTGACAAAATCCTTTCTTTTTATATAAAATTTTTGAAGAATTACAAAGAAACGAATAGAAAAACTTACTTCACTGCCTCAATTTGATCATCAATTTCTACCGTTCCTAAATGGCCATATATCGGTTCCTTATATTTCCATCCTCTCATACCGGATCCACGACAATCGATATAGACGATAATATATTTTGCATTGGATGCTAGAAACATATCCATTGTATTCGGTGTTATCTCTTCCGTAACTTTTTGTGAACCTGGTCCGGTATACCTATAAAAAAAAAAAACCTAACAAAATAGGATTAAAAATCTAAACAAAAAAGAAAAAAAGAAAAAAAAAACGAATTAAGACAACTTAATATTTAAATTTTGAGAAATAATTAAACAAGAAAATTAAACCGATAGCTATGTAAAAATAATTACGGGAAAAAAAAAAGAAAAAAAAAAAATGAATCCCATAAACAAGACAGAATGAAAGTAAATTAAAAACCTACACGGAAACAACGACTGGATATTTGATATCAATAATTGTTTGATCGAAACCTGGCGGTAATAGCATCTTCACGATTGCTACTGTAACGTTAACTTTATTTTCCTATCTTATTTATTGTTAGATAATCATTTATAGTATTTAACGGTATTCGATTATTTTTTACTCATTCCACAACAATGTCAAATTGATAATGTTTTATTATAATCAAAATTAACCTATTAGTATAGAGCAAAGAGTTTTCTAAACTTGATAACTTAATTTAAAATGAAGAAATGTAATACTTGCCATATCCATTATGCAAAGTAATATTTTCATATCGTGTTGTAGCGAGAGCTTTTTCGTTGTACTTTCGTTCTAACTTTTCCCATTCTGTTAATTCTTCCACTACAAAGTAATATTGGGTTTAATTTTTGATGATAAAACTAATATCAGCTATAAATGATATGAAGACTTCTCTAAAATATTAGCATAGATTTTAGCTTAGAGTTTAAATTTAGTCTAACTAATAAAGTTTCTATTAGGCTATTAGATTGAAGAAAAATGCTTCATAAAATATATGCAGAAGATCTTTCATCGTTTATTAAAAGAAAATTTATTATCGTGTAGTTTTATTTTAGAATCATTTATTTACAGTTATCAAAAAAGTTAAGGATTAAAGTATATATTATGGAATTATATAATTGTTTCTTTTTTTTTTTTTTTTTTTTTTTTTGAAAAATTACTCAATGAATTATTGGAGGAAATGGATGATAAATATGCTCGAGGTATGCCTGGACCGCGACAACTCAGGATATATTTATCTATATCATTCGAAAATGTCACATCTTGGAATGTACAATCTGGTGCAATACCACATGTTATACATTTTGCTGGATTATTATTCCTGGTCTAAAATTAAAATTTTTGAAATAGAAAATTTATACTTCTATGATATTTTTGATCTTTTAATCAAATTTTCAAAATTGATTCCCTACACATTTGCGTTGATTTGTCAAAGAAATGGTAATTCGTAAAAAAATTCGACTTGAACTAATTTAAGACGAAATTAATTTACCATATAATATGAAGTTGCATACATGTGTCTTTGTGACGATAGAGGTGATGCAGCCATAAAGTACCTAAAAAAAAAAAAAAAAAACTGATAGAGATTTCTTTTTAGGTAGATGATGAATCAGAAGAGCATTGTAATTTCAGGATTATTCTATGTTTGACAAGTCATTTCAGGATTTGTCTATGTTTGATAAGTTGTTTAGAGCATTTATTCTCTGAATATTTTAAATCAAATTATTTCAACTTTATTTTCAATTAATTAAAATAGAATGATTATGAATTTACTAAGTGCTAAACAGTAAACAATCAATCTAGAGAAATATCGGAATACCGGAAGTAGTAAACTTACACGAGATTCATCTCCTGATTATAACCAATAATCGATGTTACATCATAATCATTCCATGTAAGGAATGTTGCTTTTCCATTTGTGTAATTTTTCTGCAAACAAAATATAGTTTCAATAATTCAATTTTATTTTATTAAATTTCGCTGAAATTCAAAGATTAGAATAAAAAAACTCGTCTAAAAAGTATGCAAAACTTACGGATACGGATATTCGAGCAATTTGCGTGAATATTTCACCGGATGCAGTATTCCCAGGTAAGCTGACAAAGTATGAATCATTAGAAAAATGTCGGATACGGAAATTTTCCGGTTCAGCCCATAATTTATGACCAGCAATAGTGTAGTGCTGGTTGAAATTCTGAAAATCGATGATTTTTCAAAAATAAATGAAGTTCTAAATTTTGCAGTATGAATTAGAAAATGTAATATCTGAAAGTAAAAGCAAAATAATACTTTATGTGGAGGAGATGAATGATAAATCACAACTTGGAATATCCGTTTGATCGAGCTTTAGATCAGTGATAAGAAGTTAAAAGTCTTCATGTCATAAAATTTTATATTGAATAAAATTAACCTACCAGAACACACTTTCCGGAATTGAAAGTACAAATTGTAATCGATGTAACATTTTGATATCTGTTAGCAAATACAGCAATCAAAAGATCTTCATCATAGAGCGTTATCCAGGAAACTGAGAATAAATAAGTTGATAAACTGAAAGCAATTTCATTATTTTAGCTATACTTAAAGTCATACCATTATTTTTACTAAAATTGAATATCTTTATTCAAAACGGACTAGAATACTTTGAAATGAATAACCAAATTTGATATCAATTAATACTTTCATATTGACCATTTGATATTATTCGAAAACAAAAAACCTTTTGTATCCAAGCACAATATCCATTTCTCGAGATATTTTACTTTCCTTATTCCAAATATTGATAGTAATTTCAGGTAAATGTTGAACACCTGCTTTTGGATAAGGTATTTTGTTCATAGCCGGATATTGTTGTCGTCCGAATAATGGATATTCTATTAGGGGGACTTTACGATCGTCAATCCTAATGTAAGCCAAATACTGCCCTGATTTTGACCACCATAAACCCTTAAAGAAATTTCATGTTAATATGGACAATGATTATATTATATCGAAAAATAGCATTACTGATCGATTTAGCATCAAATTGAGTAGTATATTTACTTACAACATTGCTGTTGAAAATTTCTTCCTCATAAATCCAGTCCGTAATACCATTATATACCAATGTATTATTATCTCGGGTAATCCGGTGTATATGGTTATTATCAGGTCCCCCGCTGTAATAAATATCATTGTGATATACGAATGCCTGCAAAATCATTATTTTGCTAAGAAAAAAAAAATAAAAAATTTTTTTCTTTTCAAAAATGAAATTATAAAGAATACAATCTTTTTCGAAACTATTTGTAAAGAATTGTCGAAAATTTTTTAAATATATTATATGTAAAATACGAAACAAATCCGCTCTTTTTCGCATAATTTTTTCCTATCTCATACGTATACTTCTTCGTTTAATTAGTCAAGGTGAAAAATTGTCTAAGTTTATCTTAGAAACTGTTCGAGGATAGATAGCCTAGACTTTAAACAAGCTTGGCATTTCATAAAATTCAAGCAAAAGCTTGGATTCAGAAAAAATATTAAAAAGGAGAAAATTTGTCTCTATCAGCAACGTTCATCAATAATACTAGGAGGAAGTATAAGATTACGTTACGTGAAAGCCTAGATTGAATTATTAATATTCCGTAACCTATTATACTTTAAAATTGATAGAGATATAATCAAAACCATTTCAAACACTCACAAAATCATTCGATGTTGGATTCCAAACAAATAATTGCAACAATTCATCACCCGTTCTTTCCGGTCCAACTGATGCAAATGTTCTACAATGAGCAGAAATCAGAGCTACTGCAAAGTGGTACAGTAAAATGTGAAAAGATTGATTAAAATTTTCTATCAATAAATAAATTAAAATATTTAATTGAATATGAAAAATCTCAAAACAAAACAAAAAAAAAAAATAAAAATAAAAAACTTACTGAGATTGCACAGAATAAATTAAATAATTCATAGCGTTACCATCCTGAAATTATACTTTCAAAATAATTTATAAATAAACCAAGTATTGCACTTGTTATTAGGCGTTTAGTGTTAAAAATTAAAAATTAACATTTGATAAGTTGCTACCTCTTGATTGCTTAAAATTTCAAAAAAAAAAAAAAAAAAAAAAAAAAAAAACGAAAACAAAACAGAAAAGATCGGAAAATTTACCACTCTGTCATCATATGATAGAGCAATATAAGAAGAATTATGGGAGAAGATAAGTTGATTAATATGTCCTTGTCTACCCTGCAAATAATTTCATCATATTTGATAAAATGAATTTACTCTATTAAATAATAGTAAATTTAACGGACTAGTAAGAATGGATGATAAATAAAAAACTTTTTTGTAACATTCATATTTATTTTTCATGGCATATACGATTTTAAGTGCCATTTTACTAACCAAAACGTCATTCTTGATGTAGAGATCAGAAATGATCGGGAATGATGAAGTATTGATTATTCTGATAGAATCGATCGCTCTAAGCACAATTTGATCATTGTCTATCCAATCGATTGTCTCTATTGGACTTAACAATGTATTGTGTAAAATATCTATCAACGTTAACGGTGTCCCTTTGTTTGCTCCACTAAGAGTGGCTAAAATTTTTTGATTTGAATTTATTTCAATCTAAATTTAAAATTTCCAATTTAAATCATGAATAAATCAATTTCTGATATTTTGTTAGTAATTATGAAATGGGAATCATAAAAATAAGTAAAACATAAAACTATTCTTTTTTTGCATAATTTCGAAAGATATGTTTGAGTAAAATGAAGAAACTCCAACACTTACATGATGATCATTTCAATAAATGATATTATCAATGAACGATAACAAATATAACTCCTTACTTAATGTGTAAAAGAGATAATGGAATTTTAAGGATGATTCAATAAAATGAAATTTTGGAATAATTCCATATCAATTCACTTCCTAAAGTTGCTTTTCAACATAAATTTCATCCCAAAAATCTCAATTTTTTAAATAAGAATTACCTTGAAAGCAAGAAGAGACTTTTCCGCCTTACTTCTTCTATTTACATATTTATTTGATTAAAAGCAATGGAATGCACTAACTTTTTCGAGCTATTTTACATGCTTACTATAGGAGCAATTAAAAATAAAATTTAAAATGAGTTAAATATTCACTACAACAATAAAGTTAATGAGAATGAATTAATTAAATTGCAATTGGTGAAGGGTACGTGATAATTCATATAGGTAGCTACGTTATCATCAAAACTGGTGATAATCATATCACGTAAAATGTGTACTGTAAAATGATTTACGTTTCAAAACCACATCAAATGTTGAATGTTGGCTTTTTTTTTATATGAATTTTGTAAATTACATTACTTTTTTCATTATGTAATCCTGCAACTTTTTATTTTATTATATCTATTATGGAAGTTTAACTTCTCAGTGAATCATTTTACGGTACACGTTTTACGTTATGTTCTAATGTACAGTAATATGACTACATAGAAGTACGGTAATTCAAGCTTGAAAGGGAAGCAGAGTAGTACAGTACCTAAGAATAACCAAATGAACTGTGATTTTCATACAGATATTTGTATAAATAATGCCATATATATCGCAATATTTCTTATAAATCCTATTATGCATAAACCATCGGATCGCTTAGATTGAAGTACCAAAGATTTATAGGATTATAGCTTTGTGTGCAGTCTAATTTGTCACTTACTTAGTACTTATTGTTCATGAAGAAAAGGAATTTTACTGTGATACAGTTAGCATTTGAATGATTGGATACAAAAGAATATGTAGAAGTACTACGATCACAGTATAATCTTTTTTAATAGTACTTTTGAATGTTTGTAATACATCACTTCATAAGCATAGGATTAACTTAGGATATGATAATTTACATGGAGTGATAAGAAGTGCAGCGGCCACGATAAGGGAGCACATAGCCGCGATAACGAGCAGAGCAATGATGATGCCACGCCAGTTACGTTCGAATGGTCCCGAAGCTATCAATTCCTATAAAAATAAAGAAAAATACAAAATTCAAGTTTGAAAATCCATTTTAAAAGCAGAAAATTAAATATTAAATTAACAAAATTGATAATGTAAGCTACGACCATTACCAATTTAAATTTAAATTAAAGTCCAAACTTTAAAACGAAAATTTTCCCTCATCGTATATGAATTTCAGCTAAAACACACACACACACACACACATACAGAATGTTAAAATTAAATAATTGAATTTGTTTTAAGTTTAGTTGATCATCTCTCTCTCTCTCTCTTTCTCTTTCTCTTTAATCCATAAATGAATTTTAATCATACAATAAATGCAACGGCGTTGCAAAAGATGCTTCGATCAGTTAAAATATTAATCGTTATTATTTCCTTCAAATAATGCATTTATGCTTAGAAATTTGCTAACAGAGACATCAAGAAATTATAGTTGGAAAGATAAGATGAAGAAATTACAACGATATATATATATATATATCAATCATTTCGTGATACCTATCCTTGCAAAGAAAGTTGAGAAGAAAGAGAAATAGTAAAATCTTTATCAAATTAATTGGAGAAAAAAGAAGAATTAACATTATCAAATAACTTTTTGTAATCATAGTACTATAAGAAAAAATATCAAATTTATAGAAAGGAAATATGTCCACTACCAATTGATCATTGATTAATTATCCTAAATAAATCATTTCAAATAAAAATATCAGATAGGAACAAAGTGTAATTGTTAGTGTAATTACTGTCAATATCAGTAATTAACGATGATTGCAATGTATTTAATTGATACATCAATAATGAATTAATTGTTTAGGAAGGAATTAATTAGCTCTTGCCTTTTATTAACAATAAGTGATGCAAAAATTTGAATGAAATGGAAATTTATTAAGCCAAATTAGATGTGACAGAAGCAGATCATACATAAATGAATAACTTGTAAATTATCAATAGATCCGTTTCTTAGGGTCATTGTTTATTTGACATTACCAATTAAATTTTAGTGCAATAATATGCTTTTCAATTCTCATCAAAATTTGAGAATTTTGAAAATTCATTTTATATAGATTCATTTCATCGAATTATTCACTGATTTTATTGATATATAACGAGAATTTATTTATATATTCTTAAAATATGGCAGCAAGTTGGAAATTTTGATTTTAATGAAAACAGTTGGTGAATTTAGCGAATGTTCCACCAAAACATTCGAATGACGTCGTGATTCAGCGGTTGGAAGGAAAAATTGATTGATACGAAGTTGAGGGTAAGTAAAGATTAGCAATGATAGATTTATTCTTTTGTTTCAAAATCTAATTCATTTGTTAAAAAATTATTTTTTTTTATTAGCTATTAAGCGTTAAAATTCAAGAGAATATTTCATTTTCAAAATTTTCAAGTAAAAGCAATTAAAATAGGATGGGTTAATTTGAATTTTAACTACTTCAGTAATTATTAGAATATTTTCAGGTGATTAGAACCTGAAACTGTAACTTATTTTCTTGTGTACTGGAAGTTAGGTAAATAAATATTGACAGATTGAAATCATCGGAATAGCAGCAGATGCATTCTTCTTACATTCCTATAATTGATTTAATTTCTTTTTAATTAATATTGCTCACTAAGAAGAATTGCAATTCAATTTCAAACTTACGATAGGCTATTTTCCAATGAGTTTAATAAAGCCTTTTACATTGCCTTTTTTTAAAAAATTAAATAGTATTAGCTAAGAAAGAAAAAGTTTCCTACATGTGAAAAACTTCTTCGCTGATAATTGTGCAACACAATTCGTTACTGTAAATATAGGAAATTATTTTTCAATAAAGATATGACCCCTTGTTTATCTTTTCATTCATGAAGGCGCTTTTTGCCAATCACTTAGCTCAATTAATTTGTTTCTTATCGATTACGATCATAGTAAAAAGTATGCGAAAGAAAAGCTTTCTATTTTCTTAGTTTCAAAAGAAAACAAAACTTTACTTTAGATTAATAATATGCGAAAATATCGATAAAACATAAAACATATTTACTGTTTCAGTTTTGATCTATAACTAATCCAAATTAGAAAACTAAATGATTATGAGAAAATTCCTTGGTAATAATTGATTACTAAAATAACTAATTACTTCTAGACTTGGACAATTTAAACAATTTTTGGAAATCAATTTCCAAGAATTGTTGGCATTGTTGTAACCTTTTTCAGGATTAAGATTAGTCTTTCATTTCGTCCTCATTCTTTCAGGAGAAAAATGATTTCAAACAAATTAATAAATAAATAACTTGTAATCCTCTCATTTTGCATAGAATTAATAACTTGAAAATGAAAAAGAAATCAAACAAATGAATATTACTTTGTGTTTTTCGATATTATTCCATTTTATCTGATAAAAGAATTTCGTAAGTACAGCTTGGCAGCATTTCATTTGGTGATAAAATAGTTTGCTACATACATTTCACATTTAAAAAATGTTTCGTTAGAGAATGAACATAGAAAAGTAATCGAATTGAAAGATTTCTTCCAGAATTCATTGCAGGAATTGAATTACTTAAAAGTGAAGCATGCTTAAACAATGCTGCCGTATTAAAATAAGACCAGAACGGAGAAAATGGTAATGAATGAAGTAGAAGGAAGAGTATCTTGCGAAAAAGTGGATGGGTTACTTTTGGTAAAACTGAAACTCTTTTTTTACCTTATCAAATGATACTTTGGGTAGTGACGATAATTAAGATTGATAATGATTGATAATAATGACAATGATCGAAGATAATAAAAGTCAACCAGATGAGAAGGAAATGTTAAAAAATTGTTTTGAATTTTATTTTATTGAAAAATTAGGATGATAGTGGTAGAAAAAAGAAGGAAAAAAACGAAATAGAAAGGCAATGAGAAATCAATCAACACTTGTTTTTCTTTTTTTTTTTCTCATTTTTTGAAAAGAACATCCTTTTTTTTATGCCGAAATGAGAAAATATTTTGTTTTCTTTGAAATGAAAGAAAACATTTTGTTTTCTTTCATTTCGGCATAATCATCAATTGGAATATTTGATTCAAATTGAATTAGGAATGAAACATTCAGTATAATATCGGAAGATTGACCGGTAATACCGAGAAATAATGTTATGATCGAAGGTAAAAGTTAGAGCAGATAAGAAATTTATTGAATGGAATTATAGGAAGTATGTAAGTAAGCATCATCTATATCGTTTTAAATTTAACAAGCCTATTATAAATGTGTACAATCATTTTCATCTCATTTTATTATTCCATTTTTGGTATCATTACAGAAAATTTCACATTCTATCTGGTCAAAGTTGAAAAAATATATATAGAATGGAATTGATATCACATTTGTAACATTTACAACTATTACAAAGCATTAAATATGGTGTTTAAAATTGCTATCAATTAATTTCATTTCATATAAATTATTTATCAGCTCGAGATGATAAAGTATTGGTTGCTTACCTTCTTTATTTTTGGAATCTAAAAGAAGTCAGTACGAAGAAGTAAGCCAACTTATATTATCCAAGCAAACGTAGGAAATGAATGATAAGAACTGATAATCCAAGTTATCGTCTAAGATAACTTTCTTATATTATTTAAGAAATCATCATCAGAAAAAAACTGAATAATAATGGAAAATACTTCTGATACAATTTTATTCCGTCAACCTGCCGTTACATAACCAAATGCAATCGTCGAACCTGTTTGATGAATGATTTACAGAGAAAAAACATGGCTGGAAGATGGTAATTACTAATTTCACTAAGAATAACACTAGAAATTCACCAGAACGACCGAGATTACTCAATCGTTTAAGTTATTTGCCGAATGATTCAGACTATATTAACCATAACCGAGAACACTACTCGGTGTTTACCTGATGATCCCGATATTCCTCATATATTAAGAATTCTCAGATCATATAAAAAGCGAATCCTATAGGATAGTAGGGAAAAATGTCTTAAAAAAAAAAAAAATTTTGGGAAAAAAACTTTGCGTTTCTTTCTGCATCAATTTCGTGTTACAACATTATATGCCTTTAAGTTGCACAGAAATGCGAAATTTCGGTAGCATTGGAGAGAAATATATTTAAGGAATTAAAGTAACTTCTGCTTCCAAGAGGCTTGATAAGCCAAATGAGGGTCAAACTTAATTTTATCTATCTTCACAATCAAAATTGATAATTGTTTAAGTTACCAATTTAACCTGTATTTCTAGACAGTCCATCTATTTAACCATTGCTAAAAAGAAAAATCGCAATTTTTGAAAATTGTTTGAAGAACGGATACTTTTCCATGTCTCTTAATGTAATATGGAAATTAATTGGAAGTAAATACCTTTCTAACACCATTAAATGGACCAAAACAATAATGTTGATAATTAATTACAATTAATTGCTCTGTCAAATGTCGCAGTTTAGATATGCAGACATTGATATTTGCGCGCATAGAAATTCACCATTAAATTACTCAATGCTTGCGCAATAAATTGGTCCTTTCCGGAGAAAAAGAATTTCCTGAATTAACTCAAATCGAATTTGCAATGATTCTAAAAACAAAAATCTTTTAAGTGAAGAGTATCTACCTATAGTAGTAACATATTTCTGATTGAACCGGTTCGTATAAATATGCCACTCAAGAAGAAGTTGCAATATGAACTATTAATTTATTTTGTTAAGTGCATCTATCGATTAAATTGTTGACAACTTTTAAATATGCAAATTTATACATATAAAATTAGAAATTACGAAGATTATAACGAATTGATCCGTTAAATTACACCTTAAAAAATTAGCAAAAGTTTATCAAATACAAAATGATTAAGCAATAAGTCAATCGTAAAGGCCGATTAAGTGCTATGAAAATCAAAATGGAAAAAGTTGAAATATTGTGCTAGGCATGATACAAATGAAATAATCCACAGCTTCTCCTCAGAGAGGATAAATTCTAATGGACATTTGGGCAGCTGAGAAAATTTCATAATGAAGTGATACACAAACAAGCAATAAATATTGAAAAAAACCAATTGTCTCTCTCTCTCTCTCTCTTTTCAATTTGAGAATTGCAATTTTTGGTCATTTCTTTTTTCTTTTCCTCTCTTAAAATTTCCTTTTGGACAGGTCACAAAAAATTCTTATTTGTGGACAGTTTTTACTTTCTTGCAAAAACATAGAATACTACTACTTTATGAGAGATAAAATGCTGTGAAGAAAGTGAAATCAGTAGAATGGACAATGGATCAGTCAAGATTATATCTATCTCTTCCGGAATAATCGAATTTCTTGACTAAAAATTTTCAGGATAAATTGTTGTATAATTCCTCATAAGAAGAAAAATTGATTTTACATATCTAAAAATATCAAATAGGTAAGCTGACAAAATCCTCCAAATTTTGTTTTAATTTAAAAGATGCTTTTTATTTTCTGTATAATCACATCTTCCAGTATTTCTAATCTCGATACAAATGAACAAAAAAAAAAAAAAAAAAAAAAAAAAAGGAAAAAAGAAGCAGTATAACTTTTCGGAAGTTCTCAATAAGCGATATTATTTGTTAGATGTGTTCTTTCGGAGATTCATGGCTTTATAATTTATCGCTAACATTTTTGAAAATTTGAAATAGGATATCCAATATTTCATCATATATATGTATTTTTTCTTTTCTTTTTAAATCACAAATTACAAAGCGTTTAACAATTTTTTTTTTTTCCCCAGCTCAACATTTTGCTTCAATCAGTATCCGAAAGTGAGCTAAAGTAAGCAAACTATCAAAGAAAATTTGTCATACTTCCGTGTAATGGAGAATACATTTCCAATTTGCATAATTCAAAATGATTAATATTATCCAAAGATAAGATAAAATGAACCTTGTCGGCTCCTTCTAGAAGATCGGCATCGTTTGCAATCGAAACTGTCATGATTCATTCATTCATTTATTACATCGGAATTCGTCTAATCTTTTTTTCTCCAAACAATATCACATCAAATCCATTGGTGAAGAAGCTTCTGTTTTTTTTTTTTTTTTTTTCTCTCTCTCTCTCAGGATTTATAATTAATTTCAGATAACAAATAATGGAAATATTTCGTATCTCAATAACAAGAAATAATTTATTGCGACGATCGATACGGAAGGCTTAGTCGAAATTGCTCAAAAAAATTTTTCGATTTCAGAAAATTTTTGAAACCTTTTTTCAAATTTTCCAAAAAGAATTTCGTTCAAAGTGAAGCATGTAATAGATGGAAAAATTCAGTGAAATATTTCAAAAAGTGAATAATAAAATCGATGTGAATAAATTGAAACAAAAATGAATGTACAGATTTGTTGCAAAATTTACCCAAAAAAAGAGTAATAGATAGCTGAAGTGAAGATGCAGTTGGAATAGTTGATAAGAAGTTGAAGTTAGATATTAGTAGTAGTTGAAGAGAAGATGATAGAAAGTGCTTCACTTCAACAACACAATGTCTATGTATCGATTAAACGAATAGCTTATGTTATATTTAAATTCATAAATAAAGCGTATGTGCTGGAAATGCTTCAACTAAAAAAAAAAAAAAAAAAAAAAAAAAATTGCTATGTTGCACAAAGCAAAACAAGCTATCAGTTAATGATAAATTTAACAAATGCATTTTACAACTTTTCTATTACTTTTTAACGAGTAATATGAATCCTGAAGAAAACTCCTATAATACCAGAAGTTGATCGATTTCGGAAGGAATGTATCATTAAGTGAATTCCAGTTAATTCACATGAAAATAATCGATTCGAAATTGAATTATTTGACATAGAAAAATTTTTTGCATGGAAAATTTCAAAGCAAATGATAAAGGTGAATAGTGAAGTAGTAGAATTGTTGAAATTTTGTTCAATTATGCAAAAACTTACTTAAAGAATTTGAATCTATAGTAGTACGTGGGCTACGTGTAACGGCAAGTTATACTTAGTGTTTCTCTGTAAAACGTCTTCATATTATTAGCATCAAGCATTTACGGATGTATTGTGTTTAACGTATTTACGCTTCAATATATGAACGTCTACCGTTGCGAAAGAACTTACGATTAGTAAAAATCTTAAATACTAAAAGTAATATTTAATATCTATATAGGAAAAGAATATTTTGATCAGTGCAAATCTTCCAAAAGATAACAAACCAGTTCAATAATCGGAAATCTATTTGTTTCCCATACTTTCACTATTACTGCATTAGAATATCTACTGCAAAGCACTCTGCAGTGAGATAATATCTTGACAATTGTTTCCGATCGTTTCGTAAAAATTGTATAAGACCAAAAACTTGCAATGGCTAATTTACTATGTGAATGAAGCAGCGATAGATGAAACTTAGTTATGTTTGAAAAGTTCATTTTTGATTTCATTCTTTATGTCCTGCACGGAAAAATCTTTGTGCGCTGCAATAATTTTTTTCGTAAATGAAAGAAATTCAAAAATTTTGATAGAAATTGTTAAATCAAATTTTGAGCTTTATTTAAATTTCATCATTGAATTTTTTCGAAGAACAAAAATATTTGCTAAGGACGTTCTAAATTTAGATTTATGAAAAATTGAAATTTTCGACAACGCAGTAGCCATAAATAACATTTCATTTATATGCACCTAGGCTAAGAATGTCCGGATAAGAATGTTGTTTAGCTGCTATTAATGTCGAAATTACAACTTTTCATAAATTTTAATTGAGGTCTTTCGAAGTAAGACAAAGAAGAAAAATAAATGAAACTTATTTATTTTATGCTCATCAGATCACTGCATATTTTATGAGGAAGTGAAACATAATAGTTTGAAATTATAGAAATTTGATTAGCATTACCACGAAATGATTTAGTTCTTCAGAACAACATTTTGCCTTACTTCGTTTATTTCGAAATTCAAAAATGGATCTTTTTTGGACGGTAACCTAAAATGTTCTGAAAATGCTCAAATATTCTAATGGTGATAAAGTTCAATACTTCAGAGACTTTAAATCCATTACATTCCTTAGCTATGGAAAGTACCGGTGATTTTGGAAAGAACTCACCTCTTGAGTTCCATCTAGAATTTCGATTTCAGGAGTGTATCCCATTACCAATTATCCAAAGATTACAATTTTCAAAATGAACTGTTGCCAATGTTTGTTAATTGTTGGGATCTGAAAATATCATGCGTAAGTTATTGATCATCCAAAGATGAGATTTTCCCTGTATTTATGTAAAAAGTTGTTAAAACTGCAGCCAAAAAATTTCCTTTTTTTTTTTCTTTTTCTGAACTGCAGAATATTCAAGAGAAATTTCGTCATTCTTCTTTCCCACATCCTTTTCATCATTCTTCATAGAGACCACTTATGGAGATCAGGATATAAGAATCAGATGGATTTGAAATTCTTCATCAATGTGATAACATTTTTGAAAATTACTTCGGGACAAATACATTCCGCAATGGGTATGTGTTAAATTCTTGCACTTCCCTAAATTTTCAACAAATGATTTGTTAACTCTGTAATTTCATCAACAACAAGTTAGAGATTCGTATTGGAAAGAAAAATTTAATGTGAAACTCGCGATTGATTTGGGGACAGATAAATATGCTTGCAATTAAAGAAAACCACAACAAATGAATCAAAAATAGATTTCAAAAAAGAAAAAAAATTGAATAAAACGAATGAAATACAAAGTGAAGAAAATATATTATTATATAGAATGGCAATAAAACTGAGTAAAATTAATTAAGTTCATTTTACGCCGAAATTGACAAGAAAAAAAACAGTGGTAAACCAATTGCTAATAATATTAGCATTAAATTGTTAGAGTGATATGATACAAGGAATTTTTCTACAAATTTCTGAGCTTTTTGATAATATTGTTGCTCATTAAAACTTTGTACAGTTTTGATATTTAGCGTTTGCATGTTCAAAAATTCTTTAAAAAATGATTGAAATTTCAAACAATAAAGTGATTAAGTAGTAAGAAACTATCGAATCTAAAATTATACTAACTTTGGTAAGCATTAAAATTTTTACTACAAAAGGATAAACGGATGTGTTTTTATCCGTAACAATCAAACATTTCAGGAATTACATATCAGGACGAGATGACTTACAGTATCTTAATTACATTTCGACGTGTTTTGGCAACAGTTCGATGACTGTGTATGGATGATTTAAAAATATTAAAAAATATTTGAACAAAAATTGTCTGACCTGAATGCTTCGAATGTTGAAAATGAAAATGATGTTGGAAATGAGATTTTTGTTGAATAAAAAATTCTTTATCTGGGTCCCCTGAGAGCTATAAGGTCGTTCACATTAGCAGTTTGTATGGCTGAATAACTTTTATGAGCTAAACTTTATTTTGAATTTAAACAGAATGTGTTATACATTACAATGTTCGAAGAATTTTTCTCCATGAAAAGAAATATTTGATGAAAAGTGATTTCTTCCAGGTATTTGAAAAAGATAAAATAGGCTTTATTGGTTCAATTATGTTGATTAGATTTAAGCTTCAATAAAATAAGAAGAGTTTCATGCAGAAACAAGAGTTATCATCTGTCTAACACAGATATCTTCAGGAAGGAAGTAAATGAAGCAATGATATCATTTTATTTAATTAGCAAGTAGGGATGATGTTCAGATAATTAGCAAAAAAGATGTATGTTTATGGTGAGATTAATTAATTTATGATTTCTGAATAAAATTTGAGAAAGATGAGTAGATAATAAAATTATTTTGAGAGTTAATATTTCAGAATCCATCTGATTTGATTTAGAATAAACAAAAAAAAGTAAAAATGAGTGAAAAGATTGGAAAGTGGCATAACCTAAGATCTAAAATGTAAGACTGCGAGAAATAGCTCAGTAAGTAAGTCTTAAACTTAATCTTAAAGTAATCAACGATCAAACGTGATCTACGTGGTTTCTTATGATGAAAAGACGTCAAGTAAGCTAAATTTATAAGTCGAGATAGAATAGGGTAACGTGGCCAACATTGAGAGATATGCGTCAGAAAATGATTCTACGAGTATCAGTAACGTAAAACTTTTAACTAAAGATATTATCAGCAAAAGCAATTGATAAAATAGAGGTAAGATGAAATTCAGAATATTTCCGTCGTGAATTTTAGTCCTAATAACATTTGAACCATAGAGAAGCCTAAATTATGAAGCATTCATGCTGAGAATGCTTCATTTAATTTAATTTCAATCGAATAATTATACATCAAAAAATTATACACACAGGAAATGAATGAATAATTTCCTTCAATTTTATTATTTAGAGAAAAATGCTACGATATCTTATTTTCAGCTACTTTCTTGAAATTAATACTTCCTCTCATCAACTTTCTTCCCTTGCATCTAAATTTTACTGCTCATTTGGTGATAATCCTTTTATAAACAAGGAAATAAGGCACACTAATTAGCATATATTAAACAATTTAATTAAGATTAAATTCAGTTTGATTATATTATTTTTTGGCTAATTAGCTTGACTTAATCGATTGATTGACCGAAGTTAAATAGGATATAAATAAAACAGTCCAACATTTCAGGATTGTTGAAAAAGAATGCTTTTAAATTCCTACAATTTACTTCAGAGTATTGATGAAACTTTTTGGAATTCTATTAGATTTTTCTTTTTTCACTTGAAAAAATCATCAAATTAATTAGCAGACGAGGAAAGAGGCAGCACTATAGCTTCATATCGACTTTCGTTTTTTTTTTTTTTTGTTTGCAATCTTTTCATTATTATTATTATCCTCTATTCCTATAAATTATCCCTCTCTTAAATCACAACCCATAAATTTATCATTTTTGCTTACTGATTGCTTATATAACCTTTAGTGCCCTTCATTGTATTTTAACTCTGTTCTGTTCATTGCATTTTATTTCAAAGAAATAATTCCAATTATAAATTATAATTGTTGAAAAATAACAAGTTACAACTTCAGTTATTTTAATCTTTTCACTTTTTTAACTTAAAATCTTTTTGATCTATTTGAACAAAGAATTGTTCACAGTTTTGAATTTCATTCATATATTTCATCCGGTTTCCATATTTTATTCAGATTTCACAATGCTTCAAAATTATTCAATAATATGTATAGTTGATAGCGTAAAGAAAAAAAAAAAAAAAAAATTCATACAGAACTCATCATTTTGAAATTATTGTTCTTTCATTTCTTTATTGCATAGAAGTTGAAATATATTTGAAATTTTTTAGTTTTGTAAATATTACAATTAGTTTTTAAACAATTACAACATCTGTTCCATCTTGAAAATTGCTTGTTTACTGAGTTGAATTATAGGCGAAAGAATAATGCTTTGCAAAATAATGTTGTAAAAATGAAGTAACTTCAAAAAAAAAAAAAACTGCCCAAAAAGTACAGTTTAGTATGAATTTTTAACTACTAATTGTTTCCTACTTTAATACGAAGTAAAATTTCTTAAATGTATGAAGAAATTTCATTTTCAGATGTCCAATTTAATGAATACAGGAGACTTACAAAAATGTCATTGAGGAAGTAATAAAAAAGTCAATTTTTGAATAAAATAAATTTAATTAAAACTATGTCAAGTATACATTTATTGACATGAGAGAAAAGAGATGTCCAACGTAAAATACTTTTTTTATACTTCAAATTATGCACGGACCGAAATTTTCGCTGAGGGACCGTGTTATTTTTGAATCACTCCAAAGTATTTGTTTTGGTAGTTCTAGCTGTCATTACGGCAGGAAGTGTGAGTCTTGGTGAGTTTAGTTGTCATCAATTTTAACTTATATGTTAGAGTAAGATTACTGAGATCGGGAAGACATCCTTTAATTCGTTTTATTTCTATCGCAGTTGGTGATTACCGGCCAATTTCCTGAAGTTCATTACAGAACATCCTTTCGGAGCAGCTCTCCATTAGCTTCTTGAAATTAAAAATCTTAGTTGCCTGATCTTATTACCAATCCAAGTTACTTTAATGAAATTGACTATATAATCATTTCTTCTCGACTGGCCACATAATTGGGATTACGTCTGCCTTACATCATCATTTGTTGTATTAATCATATTTCATATTTTGATCACGTAATCCGAGCTACATTTGCTGGAAAAAATCTGTGGAATACTTTTCAAATTGATACATGCCAGATGTGCATGCATCAGTTTGAGTTTTTTATTTCCCATACACTTAGAAATGGTTAGATTGAGATGACGTAGTGTGATCAAAACCAATCGAAAAAGACTTTGTTAGCTTGTTACTTGTTAGAGACGTGTATCTTAGACTAATGGGATGGGAAATGAGACTTATAACATTTTGTTGCTCATCAGCTGTCCGTGATACTGTTTTTATAGAAACCTATAAAAATTAATTACTATTACTCTTTTTATGATTTCAGATTTTTGAGCAATGTTAGGAAGTTATATGTCAGTGTCACAAATGTCAACAGTTTCAAATATTCGGTGTTAATTGTATATTAACTGTGATGTCATCGACTCATTCAGAAGGTTTTATTTAACATAATATTTAAGTAACTTGAACCTGAGTACCTTGAGCTTGGTAATACTAGAAGATAATCACGTAGAAGAAACACTGAATTTGATTTAATTCAATGACTTTACTTCATTCATTAGTAAAATGTCTTGCTGGTTTGCTAGAAGTATCTGGAACATATTTTTCTTCATGATTCGATTTCTTCGGCTACTGCTTTCCCCTTATTGGAATGTCTTGGGAACAAATCTTGAGTAAACAGAAATTTATTTTCAGAAGCTATTTTTAACCATCTAAATTCTTGAAGAGAGAATCTCTGTTCACTTGAAATTTTCAGTTTTTCTAGTGATGCCTTTTTTGATCTGTGATCAGAATTTTATGCTCTATTTTACAGGATTTACTGCTTAGAGTTTCATGATTGATTAATATTGACCGAAAAATAATTTTAGATTATGTTTATGATGTTCACATGGACATCAGTCACCAATTTTTTCCACTTCCGAGTATAGTGATTCCGAATATCATGATTAATCGACCATCTGTGGCGGAGGTAAATTAGTACTTGTGAATTTACTTCATTAATAGTATCTAGAACTTTATGGACGAAATAGTTCCGCGATATTTCTCGAAAGGAATTTTCTAAAACTTTTTGTAAAATTTCAGTACAGTTTCGAGAGTGAGAGAAAAGCCATTGCCGATTACGAGAAAAATAAGACTGCCTTAGCAATCAAAGTGAAAGAAATGAAAACTAAGAATGTAACCCCTGAAAGACAATCGAATATTATGGTTGAGAGAGTACCAGATGTAGTCTGTGAATTACATGCTCGAAAAATTCAATCAGATTTTATACTGGAACCGAGTCGTGTTGTAGCCACAACTTCGCAACAGGTAAGAATATTCATCAATTTCCAAAGTATGCAATTGAATGAATCATCTTTATTAGAAATCTCCTTTTGAATGTTTCAGTGGTACTTATTACTTAACTATTATCATTATTAAATAGATTTTTGAAATCTTGTTGAAAATGAAAATGTCAGAAAAATTATGTATTTTAAAGGGGGTGCAAAACTAGGGCCTTTACATATTGTTTTTCGAAATAATCACAGTACTGGAAAACGTTGGCTTCTAAATTTGTTGAATGATTTACTAACTCAGACTTGGATATCTTCGTCAGTATTTTATACATTAAATCATGATTTCTTCTCACTACAGCAAAATACGAAACCGGTGAAACCAGCATTGAATGTCTTCGAAGAATTTGAATTGAAACCGAATCTTTTTGATCTCCTGGAATTAAGTACTATAGATGATAAAGCTGCTCTCGAACAAATACTTGCCAATGCACCACCACCGCTGTCTCCGAGCGTTGTCAGCAATAGCGCTCAATCTTCGTCAGAATTACTGTCATCATCGGTTCCAAACATGGTTTATTATAGTTCCTTTTATTTGTGGTGCTTTTCATAAACAAACATTATCTTATCAATATGTTTTCCCAGCAAATGACTCGTCTGCTATAAGTTTAAGGAAGTGTGGATGACTTGGTTTATCAGAATGCTTATCAGACTCTACTTTTTCTTTATTTCTAACCTTAATAATTGTTTGTTGAATTTCAGAATCCGGAAATTTTCCTAATTTTTTCAATTTCAGGGTTTGAAGGTATCAGAAACTGTTGATACTCACGGTTTATATAATTTATCGACTGCTCTCAAAAGTTATAACAGCTCATTTGGTATCGGCGTTCCTAGTGCTTCTTTCAGGCAAAATTTATAGAATCTTCTTGGGTGGACAAAGTTCGGATGATTTTGAAAGCTCCTTTTGTTCCTTGTAGTGTTTAAAGAAATGCATTCGTGTGTGGGGAAGGAGGGGGAAGGGTGGAATTCAATTCCATCTGTGAAGTACATCGTTTTGGTTTTTCTTTAACTCCAGAATTAATTTTGGAATTGATCTTGATCATTAATCAAATAACTTTAACTTGTCTTAAATTTGCCTACATGTTGATGTGAAAAAAAAATTAAAATTAGCCCATGATGTTTCTAACAGTTTATTTCGAATCACGGATATCTAATTTGGGTTTAATGCCAAATAGCAATGTTTAACTTCAGTTGCTCAAATTCGGGGCTCACTGTAATCATAAAATTT
Organism: Dipetalonema caudispina; assembly: GCA_013365325.1. Taxonomy (NCBI): domain Eukaryota; kingdom Metazoa; phylum Nematoda; class Chromadorea; order Rhabditida; family Onchocercidae; genus Dipetalonema; species Dipetalonema caudispina. Next base: position 197,904 of record JABVXV010000033.1, on the reverse strand, counting down.
TATATCAATTTGTTACTGATTTGTAATATTTGAAATTTGTGGCTGTTTGAGTGTAATATGTAATTTCTGATTTAAAATAAGTGGAATGTATGATACTGGCCTTTTTATACTTGTTGATTTCGTCCCAGATCCTACATAGCCTTATTTCAGCTGTTCTTACTGAATCGCTGACGAATGAATCATTGTAGATTCCAATGTACTTGTTTTTTGTCACTTAATTTGCATTTGCTTTATGTTGGTTCGATTGCTTTTTCACTAGAAAGTTATAGTGAAATAAAATTTTGTTCACTAATTCACTAGTAAACGAAGATAATTAGCAATTTGTAAAGTATTTCATCCTTTGGCAGTCATAATGCTTTTCGAATTTTTGTTAGAATAAACGTGAAATATCTAAAAGCTGAGAAAAGAGTCAGTGAGTTGTTTTCTTTTGTCTGGAAAGAAACTCATCATTCTAAACTCTAAATTTAATATTTGCTCTGCGTCTTACTCGACATACTTCAATCAACATAATTCTCCCCTATTTTCATATCTTCTTTTAAAGTTTAAAATAACAAACAATACTCTCTTGTTGGTAGAATTCTTCTGCGCATTGTTAGCGTCAACGTACATTGATGATATTCCATTATCCCAGAAGACATTGTTAATATCCCTAGTGATAAAATTAAATTTTCGAAACGCTGTATATTCGATAAATATTGATTAGCTCGTGTTGTATAACAATTTTTTGCACGAAAAATTCTCAAATGATTTCATTATACTTACTGAAAATTTTTCACTGAAACTAAGAATCAGGAAATTTACATCTTCTTTTCATGCTCTAAAATTTATGGATAATGATATAATGCTTTCTGCTTTCTTTCCGGATATTACTCCATTCTTGATTTCTACACTTTCCACTGTAAACATATATGATATGTAAATAGGTAAGAATGATGAAACTAAAGATTTTTGAATAATTTTCCAAAAATTCAATAATCCATCATGCATTTTGATTGATCAGTCGAATAACGGATTTTTTTCCCAAAAGGCAAATTGCAAATTTTTGCATTTTGCAATAATTTTGAAAATCATGCAAAGAATGGAACACATTGCATTGTACTGATGTTATTATTCAAACATTTCCATCCTTGGTGATATTTACTTTATCCTATTTAATCTTTTTTTTTAAAAAAATTCACAGAAAAAAAAAGTAAGAAATTAATTCTTATCCTTACAATGACATGTTACAGTATGACATGGTACTGTGCAGTGATACGGTATATGTAATATTTGGTTAATAAATTTAATTACGATACGAATAAATAATATTTCGTTTTTTTTTTTTGTGCCAACAATTGACCATCTCATACCACGCCAGAAATATTGGAACAGCGGTCAGTGGTAAGATTGAATAAAGCAGAGAAAGAGGAAGACAGATGGATAGATTTGGATGGTTGGCTGATTTCATCTGCCCTTGTTAATATTGATTTTTGTATCGGATGGTGGTGGTGGCGGTTTATATAGATTGGTGACAATGATGACATCTTTCGACGTTCTTTTTATCGACATATTTCTTCTCTTCACAATTCGATTTCTGGGAACATCATCGTTACCGGCGATATTTCCAGGTGAGATTGTTAGGGAATACTTGAGTTACAGGTAACTCAATGTATTAACATAAGAAATGAATGCCTGATATCAATTGATGTATACTATTCCGCTTTATTACATGAAGAGAAACCAGTAGTATTTATCTGCGCTGTTGAACCATGTTATGATTAATTGCTATTACATAAATTATAATTTTTTGAAATTAATTAAATTTAATTTCCAGAGAATGTCTTTACGGCTGGACGATTGGCATACAGGCGATTATTGCTGGATTCACAATCTGCATCCCTTTATGTGGGCGCAAATGGGCACTTATTTCGATTGTGGGCATATAATATCAATACAACTGCATCCACTGATGGCCTGGTACTGTATAGTTTTGTTTGGTAGTATAGTTTTTAAATTTTATGCAATTCTTGCCAATTTAATTGTTTGCGAAACTTTGATCTGTAAAAGTAACTTTTTATGAGACATATCATACGAGAGGGTATATTATGGAAGGTTTATTTCCACTTAAAAATTGAAGGTGTTGACATGTTAAAACCAGCGCAGGGATACTTAGAGATAGACATTCATTTACTACGATTCAGGCCAGACTGTGCTGCAGTTGAATAAACGTAATTTTATTATGAATTTAGTATGCTCATGTAGAGCTTCCGGTTTCCCGATCCGATGCCGAAGAATGCCGTCGCGCTGGCCATGCGGAATGTATTAATGGAGTACGACTCATGTTTCTAAAGGAAGGTCATCAGACTTTATTAGTTTGCTCTTCAAATGCTATGAAGCCGCAGCTACGTGAATTGGATGCAATAACGCTACAGGAACGTTCTTCTCCCGAAAATGTTATCGGTGTTTGTTCAGCTCACGTGGATCTGAATACAACGGCGGTACTTGTCGGTAAACTGAAATTCTTTTCCTAGATATATTAGTTTTATCAAATTATCAGTCGGTGGTGTTTTCCACTGTATCTATAGTTATCAGTGATCGATAAATTTTTAGAATGGGGCAACCCGGAAGATATACCTGCCATTTATTCTGGTATCAGGACAGGTCTTATTCTCGACAACAATCTTATTTATCGGCCGCCACTGATCAAAAACAATAAGGAAGTATATTCTTCAATGCGAACCATCTATACAGATTCGAAATGGTTATATGGTAAATTAATATAAATGTAGAACGTCTAGAAATTGCAGAACGATATACATTAAATGGTGCAAGTAAATGGCATAGGGGTAAAAAAACCGCAGTATGATATATGCCTGCATTTTGGTGTATACTACCAAACATTAATTTCGGTTTAATATCTAGGACTTTTTTTTGATGTACATGATTATTTAATTTACTTAAATCTAATATGAACTTTGTGGTTTAGAGCCGGATTTCGTGGCATCATTCAATATTGATAAGTATGTCTACTTCTTTTTCCGTGAAGTGGCAATTGAGCGTGAGAACTGTGAACATATCGTGTTTTCTAGAGTTGCTCGTATTTGTAAGGTGACTGTTGTTTATACTTTTTAAATTTGGTTATTTGTTCTTCTGGATAGTTGTGGGGGCCACTGCTGATAGCAGCTCCAGTAAGTGTCACTTTCGCTGTGTAACTTACACTTCATCGAGCTTTTTGCGATGACTGTAACTTACAATTTATCAAAGCCATATATCCATGCCATCATGCTGAAATGTCATAATATTATATCAGCTGGCTTTTTCGATTAGCTTGTAAAATAATGAATAGATATGGCAAATTATAGAAAGATGTTGGTGGAAAAAATGTGTTACGACAGGTTTGGACTACTTTTGTCAAAGCTCGTCTGAACTGCTCAACTTCTTCAAAGTTTCCTGTTTATTTCAATGAATTGCGTATGTTTGGTTGACACATTTAGAATTGATATTCTCAATAAATTAGAAATTCCGTTGTGTTAGCGACTTTTTTGTTAAGTATGTCGGAATCGTAAAAAACAGATTTTGGTAATTATTAATCATTCATGGTAGTTACTCCATCTGCTGCTGCTCTTTACGCATTTCATTAGTTTTATGTCACATTTCTTAATTTTTAGAATCATTGCAAAGCGTAGATGGTAGATCTGACACTTTGTTCTATGCTACTTTTACAACACCTGAAATCTCCTTTGGTGGTAGCGCTGTTTGCGTATTTTCGTTAAACAGTATCAATCAGGTATTTTGTAAATATTTTTGGTCCGGACGGAGTAGTTTTTATCGCTAAGCAGTTTGACGGACTCGGCTGTTGTAAAATTCGCACTGGAATTTAATCTTCTAGTGCCAGCGGCTTATTACAGTAATGTAGCTATACCAGTAACTGTCATTTTATATTAAAATAAATGTTTATTTTTTTGTTCACAGCTGTTCGATCATGGGTATTTTTTGGAGCAAACCTCATCCGATGGTAGTTGGATCACCACACCACCCAAAAATGTTCCTGAACATCGGCCTGGAACGGTGAATTTTCTTATCCAATTCATGCTCTGAAATCTTTTATCTCTACCAGTTTGATGGTTTTTTGCAAAACTTATGGAATTGTTACTTTTTTAGTGCACAGTCAATTCAGCGTCTGTCCCGGACAGTAGTTTACATTTTGCGCGATCTCACTTACTAATGGCAGACTCTGTATCAGCTGATCACCCACTGCTTATATTGCGTGATGAACTGCTGACACATATTGCTGTTGATACGATGGAAGATGTCAACGTTATCTTCGTTTATTCGCATAAGTTGGTTTTAACCACTTTTCAAAATAATTCTTTTGCCTGGAAATTTCAACTAATCAACACGTAACAATGATTTATCGGCTTATCCGAAATTTCCAGTAATATCTCGGACCATGCTTAGCATTTTCAACCCTTCGCTATAAGTGATACCGTCAAGATGTTCAGATCACACTTCGTGAAGGCAGGAAAATTCTATGAGAACAATAAAAATTTTAACAAAAAATTGAGCTTCAAGAAACATATATTGTTTTTCAGTTCCCAAAGACTGTATAAGATAGCACATTGGTTTGAAGAAGCAGACAAGCATTCAAAATTGTTAGCCACTTATCCTTTGAAAAATACTGGAACTATTTTCGCTATGACACTGCTGCCAGGCGAATTTATCTATTTATCGAGTGAGGATAATGTCTCCCAGTACTTTCTGGCTCAATGCTCGCTTCACACTATGTGTGCGCAATGTGCTGTTGACCCGTACTGTTCATGGAATACTGCTCGTGGATTATGTTATAAACGTGAACAAGCTCACTTATCAGCAATTGGGTAAAGATTTTATCGATCATCTTCTTTCCATATTCATTTCCTATTAATTTTCCTTTTGAATACTCATTACATTGTTACTCATATATTTTTGTTAGCCTAAATTTGTACGTGTGAGGAGTACTAAATTAACTTTCGAAAGTTTACTTTTAAATAAAATTCACCGATGGAGAATGCTTTGGTCACTTCTTCATTTCTGCTGCATAAAGGAAGTTGTGTTTTTTAAGCAGTAATTGATTAAATTTATTCTTTTATAAATTTGTAAGTTATTAAAATTTTAGATGGGTTAGTTCCAATTCCAAAGACGTTGATAAATGTCTAGGGCATGTAAAACGAATGACAACGAATGCCTACATTGGTGATACATTGCATCTCAAGTGTTCGGCTCAGTCAACATGGATTTTCAATACTGAACCAGTTTCGCCATCTGAAAAGAGACAATTAACAACCGAAGGAGGACTTGTTGTTTTCAATGCGAGTGTTGTAAACAGTTTTTTTTTCGTCCAAATTTAAGTAGTAGTTTACAGAAATTTTTTCTTTCATCTTTTTTTTTTTTGAACGTCTTTGACAATGATACAAAACATATGTCTGATTTTTTTAGGTTTCTGGGACAGACAGTGGTATCTATGAATGCAGTGTAGACAAAGAAGCTGTTGTGGTATATGAAATTACAGTGGATGATGGTTAGCTTTCTTTTACTGGCGTACTTATCGTTACAGCCAAGATCAGTCGGACATTGGTACGACAACTCCTGTTACTATTGAAATTCATCCGTATACTTTCACAATATGACTAATTATTTCGTTGTAGCTGAATGCGTACAACCGACTAGTGTAGCTCAGTTCAAATCAAAGTATCGAGAATGGTGTCAAAAATTTGCCAAATACAAGCACTCTGCTGAAAAATGGCAACTTTGGTATGACAGAAATGTAAGAATTAAATAATTTGTCATGTTTAGATAGTTATGGATTAAATTAAGAGCAAAAAATATATAGATTATGAGCACGAGTGTATCACTGAATCGAAATAAGTCGATTCTTTTTGTGGTTCAATTTCTTAATTGGTCATCCAATGGTAAATAACTTTTTTATCAAATTTTTTAAAATCATTTCGTCAAGTCAAATCAGAACGTGATAAACGGTCGGTCTGTCATTCAGCCCTATTCTTTCGAAGAAGTTGTAGAGGAGTCTTAGTCAGTTATGAATCCCAGACTTTCATTATTTAAACATAAGAAGTTAATTCCAGGCAGCGAACTGTCCCAAGCAAAGGTTCACCGATTTTAATCACATCACCATTGAATAATCTTAACTGAATTGATCTAAAGGTCAGTTTTTGTATATTTGCAGCTGTTTTTCATTCCACTGACATTTGTGATCTCTAGAGGAACATCATAGAAGTTTGAAAATCTCTGTTTACACTAAAGCTTTAAGACTACGGAAAGAAAATCTCGTTTTAAAACCAAGTTAAGTTCACGGTCGGTTTTTTATGCTTCTATCAAAGAAAAAAAAATGATTTAATTGGTAGGACGTTAAAGTATAGTAAGCTTATTTTTGTGATTGGTTTCTATACATCACAAGCATATATATATATTGTTATTGCTGTAATATTTTTATTACTTTGTTAGTTTCTGTGTTCGATTTTTGTACTGCCAGCATTGAAACCAGCGGGTGCATTAAAATAAACTGCTAATTGTTGACTTCACAAATGTCTTTTTAAAAAAAAGAATGCTGAGCTTTATTGATTGTGCAGTTGCATTGTCTACAGAAAATACTCTGCACAAATACCGTAATGTTTGGAGTATTTTGGTAGGATTTTATACCTTTATTACTTGGCATAACTATTTTTATCTTTTTGTATACTATGGAATAGTACATCTGAGAAATTCAGCTTAATTAAGAAACATCATATTATTAAATTGGCTTAGTTTGACATAGTCTAGAAGAATTAGACTAGTTAAAAGCAGTTAATAAATATGAAGCAACCAGGGTTAAGCGTTACTGGAGAGCCTAGCTAAATGATTATACTATTTAGTGCTTTGTACGATGGTATACTTTTTACGGGTAGGTAGCTTTCAGTAGTAGAATTATTGAAGTAAAGTATATTTGAACAAATATTTAAAATATATAGCAGTGTAACGATCATCGGACGAATGAATATGTGAAAACGATTGATTTCTGATTTCACCAAAATTAGGTTTGTCGCAAAATTCGGAATCGCGAGAATTACAGTAATAAATGTGTCTCATTAATTAAAGTATTTTGTATTGTAGAAATATTCCTCACTCAATTAAATTCATTGCAAAATTAGAATATGTATAATGTAATGAACCATTTAGCTAATTCTTATTCTTATTTCCGATCACCAGCATGCTTATCTTTGTCCCCGACAGGATTACAACACTGTTTTATCATCCGTATTTCCGATAACAAACATCACAGTGTCTTTGTTATAAACCAGTCCTACTCCATAGACATCCAAAATTAATTTAAGCAATTCATCCTTAGCTTGACACAATTCTTCCGAATTATCCTATAACGTCTGCTGACATTAGATTCTTTATTTAAAACTATTTGTCTATGACACCGAGAATTCTACCGCACTGAAGAAAATAAAAAATCTTCCATAACGAGATTAGGGAATGGGAAATGTTGTTTTCTTAGTAAAATAGTAGCGCTGATGAAAAGTGCTATGACGAATTCGACACCTCAACATTTTATAATAAGATATTTAGAATAGCATTAGTCTTCAAAGCAGTATGTTCCCCTAAAAGTGGTATAATTACTCATCTGACATGATATTGCATTGATGAAACTTGTGGAATTAAACTGTTTCATTAACCTGTTAATCATAATCAGTCAAATAACTTTTTGATTTACGAAGAATTCCAAAAAATTATGTTTATCATTGCGCAACAATTTCCATCTTTAAACAAAGACCTGTGAGATCGGAAGATTCATCAACAGCAGAAACATTCATTTTAATACGACTTGCTTCTACGGATATGTTATTTATAAAAACATGTTATCGTTTTATACTATATTCACTGTATCTGTATTCTATGATGGTAATTTTGGATAGAAAAAGAAGAAATTGAAATATCATTTAATAGTAAATAGTAAGGTATAAGATTCCAAACTTTCCTGTGGGAATTACACAATGCATTTTATTACAGAGCTTTTATTCGGAAATTATTTTTTAACGTAATAGAGGTAATGAGTTACGCTGCAATCAACTGGCATTCTGTGTTCACTTTTTTTTTTTTTGCATTTCAGCTCAGTTTAATTCATCCAAATTAGCTTTAATTTAGTTTTTGATATTAATAACACTATAATTGGTTCATTTTGATTAAATGACACATTTTTTTGAATGATATACGATAGGAGTGGAAAGATTTTACTTTCAGCTAATGAAACTAATTGATGATTTTAATGATTTATAAAAATTGTTCATTTCTAATTGGCTTATAACGTTCAATCCTTCCACTGTCACGATCGTTGTACAGTATCGTTATAGAAGAGTGAGAATCTTGCTATGATTTATGCAAATTCATTCTCATATTTTCCAATCATTTCAGTTTGAGTAAAATGGAACTTATAATTCAATACTGTCGAGTCAGATGATCAACTGGAAATTGGAAAAAATAAGAATACAATAAATCTACTGCGGTTTATTCTAGAAATGTCAGTTCCTACAAATATTGAAATTATAAGCCCTATTATAATATATATCGCTAGAAAAATAACAGGTAATTGCCGCAAACTTCAAAACTTCAGCTTTCACAAGGAGCTTCCTAAGAATGTTGTGAAAACTCTTTCATAGAAATAATTTTTTGTAAAATTGGCAGGAATTAAACTGATAACATCAGCATCACCATGTTATTAGGCTACTGCCATGATAATTTTGACTTTATCTGCGGAACAACAACATTCTTATTATCATCATGGATGATCTTATCATCATATCACTCAGTGGTCGAATTGCCAATAATTTTTTATTCTGAGTTCACTTATAGAAACAGGTACAGTATCTTCTAAACAAATACAGTATCTTCGAAGCCTAGATTCTATGGTGATATATCGCACTATTCATTGGTTACTTGCCTAATGAAATGTCAAGGTTGGAACTTCTAGAAGAGTACAATGGTAAATATATAATAAAATTAAGAGAAATTCAATATATAAATATAACACCCGAATATAACTACTTATTCACTTATATTTATTACCATTGACAAATGTCCACTCGCAATTTCTGACATCGTTGACAACTCAACCGGCAATTTTCAGCCATCCATAGCTGATTTTTGTCGCATTCACCTTGAGTAGCCCATATGGGACATTGTAAATGTCGATCTGAACATTCTGTAAATAAGCAATTCAATTCATCATTCATTCTTACTCAATCAAAATAATAGCAATGAGGTTTATGGATCAATAATAAAATGTTTCGGAATAATTAATAATTATTGAACAAAGCTTTAAACTGAATGAAACATTCTGACATGAAAGAGAATGTAAGATTTTAGCAAAATTACTCCTGGACTGAGATAATGAAGAAGGAACTTGAAGGAAACTTGACAGTTACACTGGATTCAGGTGACCGGAAAGGTTAAAAGAGTTAAAGAGTGGTTAACTTCTAAGATGAAATGAAGTGGATGAATTATAGTTCAGAAATCCCATTAATTTATAATTTAAAATCTCAATAATTTATAATAACCGACTAAATTAGAACGGTAGAAATGTACGACGTAGACAATTCGGATGATTAAGCGAAGAATGAATTGAAAAGATAGTTTCGGTTGTGAAAGATGAAAGTAAAGGGATGATAAATCTCAAAAACTATTGGCCAGCAGCTTAAGTTGCTGTCGGGAATGATTGCCAATTAGGTACAAAACATTTTATGGTTACCTATAATAGGTACTGTTGTCACCTAAAATATCTTTGCTAACTTCGCAATCTTTCGTAATATTATCATCCTTCAGAATTCTAGTAATTAAACTGTCAATCTTTAATTATATCAGTCCAATTTCATTATACCTAATAAGATATTAAGATCCTAGAACATTTATATATATGGCCAAAAAAGAAAATAACTTGCCAGAAGTAGTATTATATTGTGCAACACATTTATGACAAGATAGAGGACACCAATCCAACATTATTTTTTCGTTCGTCTTGCATTCACCTTTATTGGCCCAAATTGAGCAACACTCATGACCATTATAACATTGCTCCTGAAATGGAAGGATTAGCTAGATGAGAATGCTTTAATTAATTAATCAATTGAAACGACTTAAGAACTGGCAACAATATTTTCCATGAATTTCCGATTGTAATATAGCAATGAATTCAAGATTAATAGAATTGCTGTTTTCCTGTTTTAAGTACAAAATTTCACTTTCCTTTTGTATGAAAACTTTTCATTTTAAAATTAAACAAACTTATTCCATTTTTCACTCAAGAAAGTTGCTAAACACTTCGATAAATGACACAAAAATGAAAAAAAAAAGTATGAAAGAGAAACAGCATGGAGGTAAATTTTGCCTTCATGGTGAACCTTTTCAACATTTGTTGTTGATGTTGTTGTAATTAGTGGTTCAATAGGCTCTACAAATATCTCTTCTATACTTCTGGCTCGTTTCGTACCACTGTGATCTGTCTGAAATCAGAAATGAAATGAAATTTGTTTTAAAATGACAGAGGCATAATGACGAAAAACTCTAACATTCTACAAAATCGTTATCTAATTTAAAACTGGGATATCCTCATGTTAAGCTATCCTTATTTTCTGCTAAATTGAAAAAATTGAAATAAAAAAAGTATTTCATCTTGCTTCTGGAGAACCGATGAGCTTTTAATACATCTTCCGGACAGACAAGAACCATTGTAGCACGGATTCTCCTGATGTGTATAACTGTCGCAATTGCCGCCCAGGCGTATTTTTGTGGAGCATCGAGCGTATCCATGTGATAAATCACAGAATAGGAATCTGAATCCACGTTTTACTGCTTCCATATCAGCTAAACTCTTATCTATCCATCAATTTGCTCGTTTATAAATGAACTTCACAGATTTCATCTCTTTCATCATCGTTTAATTCTTAAAACTTGGTAAGATGATTTATTCATTTTATGATCTTATTTTTTATTTCAACAATCCATAAAGCTAAATAAGCTTATTTTTCGATAAACTGGGGAACAAACTTTTCCCTAAAGTTACTCTGAAATTGTTAAATTCAGGAATTGAAGATAAATCGAATTAATTGAAAAGGAGGGATCGATCACTTACTCGCTTCCACATTGCTTATCCAGACCTCCAGGACATGCAGGTCGTGGTGCATATCGGTATAACTTTTCGTTGTAATCATTGCTAATTCCGTCAATATTTCTGAGCGGCTCAAACGGTCGCATGGGATTTTGCGCAAAATGATTTTCGCCACTACATTCTGATAAATCTGGTGGATAACTTCTCGACCGTTCATCTCGATTCTGCAAAAATTGTGGAATAGTTGTAAATTGTTGTAATTTCTCAAAATTTTCTTAGAGATTTACAAGAATGTGTAAGCTTGTTTCTCATGCATTATGAATGAAAAGAGGAGGAATTTTCAATTAAATTTAAAATTAAGTTTAAGCAATTTAACTACTTGTCGATGTTGTCGCCAAAATTCCCAAATACTATCCACAAAAGCATGATGGAGGAAGAATAATGGATCATTTGCAGAGGTTGTTTGATGAAACATATCACCACCGACCCAAACAAGTGCATTTGCATGGCTATATTCAAGTGATGTCCAATCTGTTGGATATCTGCATCCCTGTATTTTTTTCATTTACATTGTTAAATTTCTCAAAATTAATGCATAATTTTAAAAAAAATCTGTAATAACTTCAAGTGCCAAAATAATATTTATCGTTTTAGCTAAACAATTCCTGGTCATTTTAAATTCTTGGTCATTTTAATTTACCTCACTATGCATACGCAATAAACAAATGTACGGATTGGAACTTCAATGCATTTCTGAGTCATTAATTATTGAAAACAGTTACAGTCATTCGAGTAATTTGTGTAAAATTGAAAGAAGTCAAAAAATTAACCGATTGAGGGGCAGTATAAGCTAGCACACCGATTACATTTGAATGTCTCATTACAGCTTGAATATCATCTTCATTCAAAGGACGTCCTTCTTGTTTAGGTTGCCTGGTTATTTGTCGTCCCTAGAAATGCGATACTTATCTGTTCATATGTCATTTATCCCTCTCATTAAGATAATTTGCTTGCAATTTAATAAAAAATTATATTCGTAGAAAAAAAAAAGATGTTGACATTACTAACTTCAGGAGTTCTCCAATGAGATATGAAACCATTAATTATATTGCCATTTTTATCATTCTCTCCCATTAATTCTTTGCTAAATAATACTGTATCAGCGCTTTCTGGAATTGTATTTTCAAGCGTTGAATCCCAATACGGTAGCGATACATCCGGATCAATAAGTCGAAGAGCAATTTCTAGTCTGTAACAAACTTTCCACTAACAATTATTTCAATATATCTCTCATTTGATTCGTGAAAATAGGATAAAAACTATTACTCTGAAATATTTAAACAAACTAAATTATTGACATTATTTGCTACTAATCGCCGAACAAAGAAAAAGAATGATAAATTATAATAATTTTCTGTAATCTTCAAAAAGTTACTCGAACCTTTTAATATATTCTCGATGCCAAGGTAGGAAAGCAGGCCCAGAATGTGCACCACCACTTAATTCTGGCTTTGAATGCCATTGAGCTATTTTATCATAATCACCGCTTCGTTTCAATCGATCCAAAGCACTATGAAATCGTTGTCTTTCTTCCTCACTTAATTGCCTATACTCCTTCCGAATAGCCATCAAAAGTTTTTTCCCATTTGGTAGAAAACATTTCATATTTCTCAATGAACCTTAAATTATTAGGTCTTATGATTGATTTATTGTCCAGATAATTACTATTAACAGACAGATCATCATCGTTATCATGATTAATTCCATCAATGTTAAATGGTAATGACGACTTACCGTAGCTGGAAATTAAGACTGAGATTAATACAAATTAATTTACATAATGTCTAAATTCAAGAATACCATTGAAATATGGACATAAGCAATTGAGATCCATGCATGCTAAAGCTTTTAATCGTTGTTCGAGCGTCAAAGTGCGAGATGGCGATTTTACTGTACTTTCTTGCTAAAATAGAAGTGACTAAAGTTGATATCTTTGAATTATCTTTCCGGCAAGCAAATAAAACATCCTATCATAGAAACAAATATAGAGAGAAAATATGGTATTCAATGGAAAATATGGCACCGTAATGAGTACCGTACTTTTTTCCCTATTTCGATACGGTCACCATCATAAAATAATACAGTAATACAAGAGAGGAAAAAATTTCAAATATTTCTAAGAAATGAATAATTTAACTTTGTGTGATTTTTTCACCATAAACACGAACATTTCTCTTTAACGATCTACTGCGTTTTGCTTCAACTGAAAGTACCGTTGAATCAACGGATCTATCTGACATCCTAATGGATGCTGATTGTGCCGATGACGATGGTGGAAACTGTTTACGAATCAAATTGTTGGGTCGTTGTTGACCAGGTGGCCCAACTGTATCCTGTTCTATCGTATATAGATCCTTCTTAATCGTACCAGTTGATGGTGACCTTTGCATATCGTCACTGATAATCCTTTTGCTATGTAACATTTGACTCAAATCTTCATTTTTCAACATTTGTTGTCGTTGACCAAATGTTGATGATAATGATACTGATGAAATCGTATGTGGCAGATAGGTCTTTACATTTGTTACTTGTCCAGTACGTGTATAACTTGGCCTAGTTTGTTCTGGAATTAAAAATTGTAGCAGAATATATGTTCTGTGGCTTGTATACATATACAAACATATAATATAATATAAAAGACTCTGATAGGCACAAATACAAATGAAAATTGGTAACATAAAAGATGTATTGTTGAATTTTTCTTTTTTTTAACAAGGGTTTTTTTTTTCAAGAATTTCAGGAAATAAGTCTGTTTTCGAACTATGGTTACAGAAAACCGCTGATAAATACCATTTCGAGGAATGCAGAAACCTTCATTGCAGTGAATGTGAAATGTGACATTATAGTAGGCCTTCTCACTTTAATATTTCCTTCAAAATCAAAAAATTCGAGAAATAGTACTTACTAGGAAGGGAAAAAATTTCATATTGTATTTCGAATGCCACTCGTTTTGGTTCCTTCGAGCTGTATGTATCGGCTGTGAAATTACTTATTAGACTAGAGAGTATCGGTAAGTTAACATGATGGCTGATAAGCGGAAATTTACCACGGCTAGTTACTGGGTACTGTACTCCTTGTGATGACATGCTATGAGAGGAAGACCATGAGGACCAACTAGTCCAACTCTGGAAAGTACTTGTCCATCGAGATCGGCTGGTGGACCAGATTCTTTGTGAACTTCCGGATAATCGTGATTCATCCGGCGAAATAGGAGGATATTGCTAAAAATGCTCCATTTTGAATGCAAAACTGAAGTACTTACTATCATTTCATAACTTACTGAATAACTACAAGCTCTCGTATTATCAAGGTAATACTCCAAAAGCACTTATGCAAGATTTCCGGAAACATGTGAACCATTAAACCATTCTTTCATTATTATCAATTATTCGACTGCTTCGTCTTTATTACTTACAGTAAGCGCTTATAGAGAAACTTCATTTGAATAAAAGTTTTTGTTGTTATCTTTGAAAAGCTAAAGATAAGTAAAAAAATTCTTGAATTAATAATAAGAGAAGAAAGTTAAAATTAAATTTCTAAATTCAAAATTCATCAAAAAGCTAACTAACCCTAGCAGCCGTATCCCATTTCTTTAGTTGTGAGCAGACAATTTGAAGAGCTGAATTAGGCGCTTGATTGCAGAATGTAAGATGAATCTTGTATTGAGTACCAATGGAATATGCTAATAATGCAAATACAATAATTAGCAGTGATGTATGCATGTTTAGAGCAATGAATACAGTAAAGTAACTGAAATATTAATTGAATAAATTCAATTTTGTCTAATTTTACACGAAAGTTATGGAAAATTTCAACATTTTGTAAGATTTGCCATTAGGGGCAATTTAGGCTTTTATCTCTTATTTATACGAATTTGCAATGGAATTTAACAAATATTTGAGCTTAAAATTTTTTTAAATCATTAAATCTTTGAAGATGTAATATACAATCACTTAAGAATTTAATATCTTTGATCTGCTATCTTGATAAAATAATACACCGAATTCTATTATTGCCAAAAATTTTCTCACAACATAAATAACCAACAATGTTTAGTTACATTGTTTCAGTAACTACTAATTAAAATCAATCCGGAAGATTCGGAAGCTTCCTAATTTCCGATTTTCCAGACTAATTTTGCATCATACTATTCTAAAAATTGTATGACTGGCCATTCTTTAGCTTTCATCGAAATTTGTGAATAGCACTCTTAGGATTTCAATGCAGATAAGAAATACTTATAAAAAGCTTTATAGAGTAAATTTTGATTTGACAAGAAAAGCTATTTGCTGATAAATAAAATCAGTTTGAGAAAAATGACTTTGATCGATTAGTAGAAGATAAAACAATCAAAAATATTTTCTCTTTTCTTCCTCCCCCCCTCTTTCAAAGAAAAAAAAAAAAGAAAGAAAAAACATTGTACAATAAATCATTTCTCTTTTTCATCCAATAAGCTATGACGAAGTTTTAGTGATTTAATAATAGATAAAAGAAGGAAAAGATGGATAGCATTGCTTTAAATTTAAAATAAAAAATTTTGCAATTTCATTTGCAGCAGTGGTATCAATGTTTTAAAGATATGTTGCAACAAAGTTTTTTAGTACCATCCATATAAAAAAACATATGTATCACCGAAGATATTCTCATAATAACTCTTATGCAAATGAGTGAAAAGTTTTTGAATACAAGCAATGATAGCTCTAAAGAAGCAAAGATGAAAACTTTATTTAAATGATGAATAGAAATGATAGATTGATGTGAGAGTTGCAAATTATTTATTGATCTAATTATGAAATAAAGAATTATTAATCATGTATCAGTTGACATTGAGAAAATGATAAGGAGATAAATTACTTATTATATTTCATCTGTTAACTGATAAAAAAAAACTACACATTTACAGCTCTCAATGCATTTTATCATAATGGCTTGTTTATAGGTCAAAATAGCTTCAGAATTTATCACGGTAACTGACTTCACTATGAATTGATTATTTCCGATAGATAAAAAGCTAGAAAATATTTGAATATAGTTTTTCAGCTAACAAATAAATGATGAATGAAATTAATTTGAAATTCTGTCGTTTTCTTTTAAAAACTTAATATTGTAGAATAGAAAATAGAGATTTCAACTTGAGTTTATCATTTCAATTTTGTAGTGAAAATACTATTACAGAAAACTAAGTTAACAAATATTTGTAGATAGAATGATTGCTCGTTAAAGTTTAATTACCCATTTATTGCTTACTTTTTCTCTTGCACATCAAAGGAATACAATCACTTTCTCTTTTACCACAAATTATAAAAATTTCACGTTTCAGATATAAATTTCATATTTTAAAAGTTAATCAACTAAGAGTTGTTTGATTGTAAAGTGTGTGGAACTGGTCGTCATCATTCTTGAAACTATTAAATTCGGATAAAAAGTTTGCTGAAAGGAAGAAACAGTGTGATCTAATCCAAATTTTATTCAACGTACATTTTTTTTTTGGTTTCAAAGGAAGAAATTAAAGAAAAAAAAGTTTATCGTTTGAGTCTTAATTAATCCATTTTGTAAGATTCAAGATTTTAAGGATGAATCAAAGTTAGGTAATTATTTAAACTGTTTTCATATTTGAGAATTGGATGATTTTAGGAAAGCATATTTCACTTGAAAGACGACTATAATTGCTAGTTTTGTCAAAAGACAATATTTAGTTTTAGGTCACACCAATTTTCCATTAAAATTATTGCTAAAAGAAGGATTCCCTAATTAATCAGCGTATCAAATAATTATTATTTCTCTTATCATTTTTTTTTTGCAATATCATTCATTTAATTACAATCATATCATTTGCTAAATCTTCGAGAGACGAAACAAATTTTCCAGATTCTTTTGTTGTCTCAAAAAAAAAAAAAAAAAAAAAAAAAAAAAAAAAAAAAAAAACGAAAAAAAAATGAATTGACTAACCAACCCGGAATCGACCAACCTTCGCTTTTATTCATATTAAATATTAATCATCTGTAACGGTATCTCAGTTTCGTTTAAACTTTTCCAAAAGATTTTTTCAATCATTGCTTAATTGGTTAGTTCAACAATTTCACTTTTGTAAAAAGACAAAACAAATTTCATAATTTGTTGCCCTGTTTGTAGATTCCATAAATGAACATAACTACAATCGAGCAGGTAAGAAATAAGAAGAGTAATTTTTCTTTTCTCTCAGAAAAATTAAACGAGCATTTTTATTAATATGTTCATCGCCTCATTTCATCAATACTCAAAACTTTTGCCATCTTTGTCGCAGCAATAAACTTGAAACTACGAAAAAATTCACTCGTAAAATTTAATTTTCAACAACCTCTTTTCGTTTATGAACTACAAAACAAGTGTAAGCTAACTTTCTGAAAATGAATGGATGAAGGATGATAAATAGGAAATGATTTGGGATCGATGTTGATATGATGAAATGATCGAGACGAGAAGATATAATTTCGGTTTTTTCGTTTTTTTTTTTTTTTTTTGAAAGGTAGAGAAGCTTTTTTTATCCTTAGATATGGAAAGATAGTTACGAAATCTTGCAAATTTCAATCGCAAAGTTTTGGAGCAAGAAATTGATCTGAAACTTTTTTGAGACATAATGAGAAATTCAAATCATGAGATTTCTTTGATCTTCAGACGAAATACAACGATCAGAAGGCAAAAATAAGGATTCAAAGAGGATGTTTTTATTAAACTATCATATTTAATTTATCAAAAGTCGATGTCACAATTTGAAATTAAACTTCGTCAGGAATAATTTGAAAAGAAATAAACGAAGACCGGAAATGTTAAACAGCTATCATATCATATCTCTTTGCTACCTCAACTCTTTTGCACACTTCCGAAACATTTGCAAAATAATAAATGCCAGAAGTTAATTAAGAAACAGAGTTAGAGGAAAAGTCTTTCGGAATGCGTGATAATGAAAATAAAAAGCTTATCAAGTGGCAATATGAAGGAAGGAAGAGAAGGATAGGTTGAAGGAAGAGGAGGAATAAGATTTTATTTTTTTCATTTTCGAAATGGATGATTCATTATTTCAAACAATTGTTTCAATTAACTATCATCATTCCTTCACAATAACTACTTTCATCCTATGTATTGCAACAACAGTAAATGGTAATATTTTTGTTAATTATTTGATTACACTCTTAAATTGCTATTACTTGTAGTTTAATTAATTACTCTCAATTAATTCGAATTAAGTTCAATTTACCTGTCATAAACGGTAATTAACATCAAGATAATAAATAGCATCCTAATTGAACATATGTATTCACTCATGTAAAGTATTACGTTTGTTTCAGCTTCTTCGATGTTGAAAAAATTTTGGCTAACATTTGTAGAAAGAAAAAATGCAACAATTTACAAGCAATAAAAAGATATTCATCCGATTTTCTCTCCGTAAAGCCATCGAAATGTAATAATCAGCAAGAATTCTGAATGTAAAAAAAAGGCCATTTAGTTCCTTCAGAAATTTCATATCAATACTGCTAATTTTTTATGCTGTTGAAGTAATATCACAATTTAAGATCAGAAATTATTGCTATTCAGGCATCAATTAGTGAAGATAACAATTAAAGCCATATTTACATTTCAGAAATTTATTTGAATTTAAGAAATTCGGAAAAAATAAATAAAAATTTGCCTAATGTTTAAATTTATTTGAAAGCAAAAAATCAACTGCTTACCTTTATGCTATGAAATTTTTTAATATTCTTACTTTTCCGATTTAAGACTCTTTTATTGTCGAAGTAATTATTTGTTTGTTATATAATAAACACAAAAAAGAAGTTGTTTATGCATATATACAGAAACAAAAGAATTATTTAAGCAAAACTGATGAAATGAATAAAAATTTCCCTAAATAAAACAGGAATCGAAAAATCATTTCCTTCCTGAAATTCGCACAGAATTTTGGCAAAATGTTGTTTTATATTAAATTACAAATTTTATGAAAATATTTCATACATTTATACAGTAATTCGATCTTATGAAAAAATGCGCCATCGTGATTATTGCATATATTTAAATAAATAAACATTTTAAAAGATATTTTTAAAAGAAGTGCAATATTTGCACTTCTTTCTAACATATGCAAATTTCAAAATTTCACCTTTTTTTTTCCATTTCAATGGTTAACTTTTGGACAACTTTAGCTCCTTAGTATGTAAATAGTGCCAAGTTGACAATATTGGCTAAGTTTAATGATGCAAACATTTGACGTTTTATCAATTATTTAACAAATTTTGAAATAAAAGCAGACTTTTTAAATGATTAGGAATCAAAATCTAACTTCTAATCTTTCTGTATTCCATACTACAGCTGGGCAATTGATGTCTCAGTGATATTTTCATCTATGAACGAAATTTGTGAAAAGTGAAATTCATTCAATCATAATAATAATAATAATCAAATAACAGAGAGAAAAGGAGTGAGAGAGAGGGAAAAAGAAAGAGAGAAAGAGAGTAGTACGGATAGTTGGTTGTTGTATTTGAAATTTAAAAAAATTTCGAGTGGAACAAAGGAGGTAACCGTTGTCGCGCAATTTTATCGTTTCTTTTTCATCTCTTTCTCATTTCCACTGATAGTGTCTTCAGACTGTAATGAATACTTTTATGACACTCATAATTATACCCAACAATAATTACCGGTTAGCGAACAAATCACAATTTGAAATCGAAATGCATTTCACATTAAAAAAATGGAAATTGAAATTTTTATTTTAATTTTTGATTTTTTAGAATATTACATGGAAAAGAAATAGTTTACTGAATCATATATTATATTATATATAATCGCTATAAGAAAGAAAAAAAAAAAAAAAACAAAAAAACTTCCATGAAACAATTCATTTATGTCAATATGTTTGTTTACAATTTGATAAATAAATAATTCATTAAATGTGGTACTGAAATGAATCTGATAAATATCTTCTTGAAAATGACACTTTAATGAATCTGATCAATAACTTATTTATAAAAAGTGATACTTCAGTGAATTTGATAATAAATAATTTGTTAAACTCTAACGATTCATTTCGTTGAGTTATAAATTCAGTTAGGTAAGCTTATAACCTTACTTTGATGAAGAAGAAATCATCAAAACTTCGATCACATCATTTCTTTCGCTTGCTATTTTATCATTTGATCCTATCTTCTTTGTTCATTACATTACAACTTTCTCAACCTTTCAACTTCTAAAATTTTTGAATTTTCTCTCCATGTCCAAAGTACGGTGTTTAAATTTGCCTACTCAACTTATGGAAAAAAATAAAATCCCAATAACTTTTCTAACAAACTGAGAGAAAATACTACATGAAAAAGAATGATTTAACTTCAAGCCGTAAACTTTCAAGTTGAAAATCACCATTGATTCCTTACATTGATTGAATACAGTGGCCATAAGTTCAAAGGTTAAGAACTAATTATTATTTTGCAATTGCAAGTGCAAACTTTGATTACAGAGTAACTAATAAATTGATAAAGTGTTGATCTAACAGTAATAAAGCATAAAATGTTGATAATCGATCATTAGTGTTTATTAATCACTTTTGCGTTGTTCAGTTATATGCCGATTTTAGGTGATTGTTTTTTCTCACTCGAAAGAATTAAATTTCCTGCTACTTTTTTTTCCGCGAAATGCATACCACATTGTTCCTTCAAACTTTGCTCCACAGAAAGTCAAAAAAAGTCGCCAAAATGATATATGTTTCGCAAAAATTTTTTAGTAATTTTAAAATTAAAAATAGGATTTTTTCCAAAAGTTTCGAAACTATGGAAAAAAGATAAACATTTATTGACAGAAAATGATAAATTGTTAAGACGTAATAACATTCATTTTTCAGCCCATCATGTTTCATCTATTTGCTTATATTAAAATCTTCGCAAATAAATAATTTATCATGCATGAAATAGATGTCATATAATTAATTAATATCATGTTTATGAGATACATATCTTATAATAAACAATTCATCTATCGAAGGAAGAAATGGTTAGTTGTGAAATTAAAAAAAAAAAAAAACCTACTCCATGTCAAGTTTCATTAGAAATTTTTGCAAGTTTCAAAAGTGATGTCTCTTAGAGTCTTAATTAAAACAGCTTTTACAAAACTTTGCTCAAATTTTGGTTTTAATAGCTACTGATTTGGCGCATAACTATTTCGCACTTAGAATTCCTGAAAACTTAGGCTAAAGGTTGGAAATCTTAAAATGATCAAGCATTTTAGTTTCGCGTACTAAACTAAATTAATCTTACATTTTTACTATATCATTAAATTTATCTTAAATACAACTTAAAAATAACAAGTTTTATTGGTATGAATATGTTTACAATATATCATAATAAAAATCATCAACCACAGGTGGGATAACATTTAGCGCATGACTGGAAGTTAAATCTGAATTAATACGACATCTTTGACGTAACTGCCATTGATCCAAACATGAACGACAGGAACGTCGACAATTTTCCAGCATCCAAGCATTCACATTACATTCACCACGTGAAGCCCATTCTGGACAGCTACGATGATAATCATTGCATGCTGAAAGCAACATAATATTCACGTAACATTACGTTATTATACTTTGAAAGACGTCATACTTATGCTATCTGAAAAGCAAATTTGTTTCTCTTTGAATAGACGGAGAGAATTCGGTCGAATTTGAAGAAGTGGCACTCACTAGGGAAAATGAGAAATTTCCGAAATTCGAAAAGCAAATTCAAAGAATTTTATTGCTATGATGTATCACTTCAATCAATGAGATTTTTATAAGAACCTCTGGAAGACAAAAACGCCGAAGTTCTAATTTTCTTGGAACAAAATTTTTTTTTTTCAGCTACTACACTGAACTTAGCTTACTCATCTCATTTAAAATTTGATTTATTTACATTTATTAACTGATTAATGGAATTCAAAAGCTTAACAAATAGCTTCCTTCACTCTATGCAACAGTCAATAAAAACTATTGCCAGGTAGATATTGGCTGTTGTGAAGAATGCAAGAATTGTTTAGGCATAATTTTAAAATAAGCGCAGTAGAACTTACTTCCATAATCGTAATCAGTTGGAATACATAGGCCACAACTCACTTTACAGTTACATGCTATCCGGGTAAAATTCCGAGAACACTGTCCTTGCAAACCCCATAGTGGACAACAGACATTCTCATTGTAACATCCTGGTGAATTGCAATGAAGTAAATTTATGTTTTCAGATCTTGGCCGATGTGTTGTTGTCGCTAAAGATAAGTAAATTAGTATGTTAGATTATCTTTCAAATTCAGATTTTTTTTCCAATTGTGAAGTTCAAATGAACAATAAACAAATTCAAATGTTGAAAAAAAAAAAAAAAAAAAAAAACAAACAAGAAATCGAAGTGAAGAGGAGAATTTATCAAACAAACTTTCAGCTGTTCAGCAACTTTAAAAACAAACTCGTGAAAAAAAAAGCTTTTAATTTTGCTTAAATAGTTCTTACCACGGCGATCACCATTGCCACTGCAAATTTCTGCCCTCGTTCGATCACAGTGATGACAACTTTGTCGACAATTTTCCTTCATCCATTTAGCATTCCTCAAGCATTCACCCCCTCTTGCCCATCGTTCACAATTCTCATGATGATTCGAACATTCTTTAATTTAAATTTAATAAATTTAAATTGTCCAAATTTCTAAACGCATTTTTGCAAATAAATTCGATGATAATACCTATACCATAGCATTTATCGTGTCATTATTAATAGGAATGTATGAAACTATTTTATTATTCCATAAAGTTTTTGATTGAAAAATTGAATCAGTCAAGTTTCAAAGTTTCGAGTTTGAATATCTGATGAATTGTGACGCTTTTACGTGAGAATGAATTGATTCCATCATAAATATGATCTATGTAATTCAAGCAATTTTAACTGATATATAAATATTATGGTTATTATCCTGACATATTTTATTTAGCTTATTATAGTTCGAGGACAGAAAGGAATAAGATTTTAGATGTATTGATAAAACCATTAGTTCACTTTGGAATTGAGAATTTAATCAAATTTTTTGGGACGATCATAAAAAGAGCTAACCGGTGTTAGGATTGAAATTAGGCTGACAAATATGACATGAAACTTTACACCATTCGTGCATGTAACCCTTGTTCCGATCGCATTCACCCCGTTGCGCCCAAAATTTACAACATTCATTTTCATTGTAGCAATCTGCATTTATCGATACAACCGGTGCTTGTCTCAATGGTATGGTCGGTGGTGTGACCGGGTGAGTCTGAAGTACTTGATCATTCATATTGCTTGGTCAGAAATGTTTGGAATACATAAAATTAACAAAGACTGCCTCAAAGATTTTTGGAGTTAGCAATGAACGAATTAGTAATGAATTAACAATTAATGAAATTTGATCACATTTTGATATGTAAATATGAAACTTTTCAAACAGTTAAAAATTCCAACATACCGGGAAGGAAGAAGTAGCAACACATCGTCCTCCAACACATGCTCCACCATGACATACCTGTTCACCATTCACAAATCCAGAACAACGTCCACCAACTCGAACTTGTGACACACAATGAGGTTGTCCATGTGATCGATCACAAAACAGATATCTACAAAATAGATAATTTTTCCTTCCATAGACAATAATAGTTACAGCAAAGTCTCAGTTATTTTACAGTTGAAAAGCGCATTGTAAGCTCTAAATATCGTAGTTCTTAAAATGCACTGAAGTTGAATATTCATCCTTTGCTCCTATCAGAAAAACACAATTCTCATCGTAACAATCATATCTATATCATCAACCTTGCAATTAGCAATAACTTTGCTTAGAACGGACTCATAATTTTGTCAATATCAGAATGGGATCTTTCTTGTTTTTAACAAGTATAGTTTTACTTACTTCGATCCACAAGTTGGTCCATTGCGACAAGATGGCCGTGGTGCATACTCATACAGATGATCGGTATAAGCATTACTCAAACCATCAATATTTCGTAGTGGTGTGAAAGGTCTCATCAAAGTGGAACCGAAATGCAATGCGCTACTGCATGCCTGATTATCAGGTGAGTAATCATTTTCTCGTTGATATCGTGTCTGGAAAGTAATCATTTATAATCTCATTCTCTCTGAAACAATTTTTCTCTTTCATTTGAAATCATTAGACAAAATTGAAATAAATAATGTAGAAGGCTTGAAATTAAGTTCTATACTAAAATTTATCCTCACCAAGTTTTGAAATATAAAATTAAAATAACTACACCTGTCTTTGTTGTCTATACATCTCCCATATATAATCGACGAATGAATGATGTAAATAGAATGCTGGATCATTTCCGGATGTGTACGGATCGTACATATCACCGCCCACAAAGATGTGAACATTACCGTGTGTATATTCCAAAGCGTTGTAATTGGCACGATATTGACAACCCTTTAAGAAAATAAACGTCTGCTACGAATTTCCGACATGAAACAATTTTTAGATATCATCAACGACAGGAGCCGTTGATCATCATAATTGAAAAGGTAACCAATGAAAGTAATATCCTCCGTTATGGAAATAACCCTTTGAAATTCTTCAAGTTAGCAATAAACTTTAAAAACCATAAAACATATGAAGATTATGTTAAAAATACTTTCAGAAATAATACCTGTCTTGGAGCGGTAAATGCGAGAACATTTTCCATCCGATTTTGCTGCAGGAACCAATTCAGATCTGATTGCTTGAATGGCGATCCTTGCCTTCCAACTTGACGCCTTATGTTTGGATGTCCCTGTTTTTTAATTTCATATTTCAAATTTAAAACCGATCGAACGGTATTAAATGGAGAAAGAATATCAAGTCCTGCCTAATTCAGTTAATTAATACGTGATATTGCGTTATTTATTGGTCTTTCGTGACCGATATTGGGAAATAAAGTTACCTCAAATGTGGCAAAATTAGCGAAATCTCCTCCGGTCACTTCTCCGTTTGCATTGGTTGTGCCCAACAATTCGTTTGTCCATAACACTGAATCTTGCGGATTCGGCAGTCCGCTATCCAAAACTGAATCCCAGTATGGGATGGAAACGGAAGGATCAATTTGTCGGAGAGCGATCTCAAATCTTTCCACAAAAAAGGGACATTTATTAATTTAATTAAGTAATAATTAAAAAATCATAAGAAGTAATTAAGTACAGTTAGATAAAGAATACCTTTTAATGAATTCTCGATGCCACGGAAGAAAAGCAGGCCCAGAATGCGCACCACCACTAACTGCTGAACGGCCATGAATCAGCGCCAATTTATCAAACTCACCGGAACGTTTCAGCTGTATTAAAGCATTATGAAATCTCTTCCGCTCCTGATCAGTTAGCATACGGTATTCTTTCCTGATAGCTTTTGTTAGCCGTGAACCATTCGGTAAATAGCACATCCCATTTGCTTGTGTCCGACCTGCCATTATAGTTATCGGTGATTAATGATAGGAATCGCTTATTTTTTTTCCTCGATAAATCAGTAATTTCAGCGAAATTACTATGAATTAATTCGGAAATTTTATTTCACACGAAAATATAGTACTTTTAATCAATGAACGAAGGGCGAAATGTATACAAACTTTTCAATTCAATTGGAATTTAAATTATAAACATATATTAGGAAAATATAATGATGCTAACAAAATGAATTTAGAATCAGCGTGATTTGGAAGAGTAAGTTTATGATTAAATAAAATGCACCAAAAATATGGAAAGATAGCAAATGAATTTTATAAATGTAAACTTAAAACTGTGAATTACGTAAATTCTCCCATTATGGAGATCACGTGAATAATGGGACGTACGTATCTTTGGAAAGTTACGAGTAATGCATTGATAAAAAGGATTGATAAAAATTTATTTACAAAATGAATTGCCTCTTAAAATCATTTATAGTGTTATAAATTTTTGTTTCATTTTCCATGAAATAATTTAAAATTTTAAAATAATTCCCGTAACAGAAAATATCTTTTTTCCCAAAAAATTCTTTCCATTTTATCTAATTATTAATTTTTGACTCTGTCAAGAGAAAATAAATTTATAGCAGTTTTCTTTTGAAATTACTTTATCACAATCATGTTTTCTTTGATTTTTCTATTGCTATATCGATATTTGTGATTTTTAGGTTCAATTCTTATCAGATTTTTAAACTTAAAGTTTAAATTTTGGATGAAAAAAACTTTTGAATCAAGAACTTTTTGTAGAATTTTGCAGTCTACAAAATTTTCTTTTAAACTGAATTTGCCATTTCATTTCTAATTTTTATTTGCAACAGTTATATTCAACGGTGAGAAAAGTAACACTTTGGAAATTTTAAAATTCCGTTTTATTTTTCTTCTCATTGAAGGGTTATTCCAGCATTTAATATCAGAAATGATTAACTTTCAGATACATCTCTCTCTCCCTCTCTTCATCTGATATTTGTATCTTCACCTGAAGAAATACGTTAGCATAAGCAAAGATAATTTAACAATCTTTGCAAAGTAATGAATATCATTCCATGGACTCTGTTCTGAATAATATGTAATTTTTAAATTGTAATGAAAAAAATTTGAGAATTAAATCAAAGGATAATCACTTACCCCTTAAATATGTACAAAGACATTCGAGATCCATGCACTGATATGGTGTAGAAGTAATAGGCGCAAGTTGTGCAGCAATCATTCGACTTCTACCTGGGATAGCAGGTGGTGATACCGCAAATGATCCCACTGGTGGTTTGGCCTATAGTTTGAGAATTACATAAAATTCCTTTCCATATTTTGGGATTTTTTTTTAAATGAAATATTCAATTAAAAGGAATTGAAATTCTCTTCGTAAATTCTTATCCTTTTTAAAAAGCTCAAATTTCTTTAAGTTTCATTTTTCCATCGGCAAAAGTAATAACTTACCCGAGCTTGTCTATCCCATTCGTGTAACTGATTACAAATTACGCGTGCAGATGCTGATGGTGCTTCAGCACATGGATTCAGGAATTCCCGAGCTACAGCTGCTACGGTACTACAAGATAGAATGGAACAGGATATAAATAATAGGAGCATTCTGTCTTCCCGAATCTCAAACGGAGTCATTCTCCGGAAGAAGAAAAAGAGACTTGCTTTCTAATATTGCAAGTTGATAAATATGTAATGTTATTTGTTTCTAGAATATATTGAAATATCAGATTCCTGATGATAAATTTAAGAATAAGCACACTACAGAGATACTACTTTTCACCAGATTACTACCAGAATTCTTCCAGTCAAAAAATCGTCTTTGTTACAGACACAGAAACCAAATGATTTAATCACCCAGAAATTCCAAAGTTACTGACACTGACGCATGATGTACTTGTGGGAAATAGGAGTGAAGTGTAAGTCGAAGGTAGGGTGTGTCCCCTTTAGAGTTTTGGAGGAGTAGTAATTGACAACACGACAAGTTCCGCGGTACTGGCTGTTTTGAGTCGATAGAAGTAAATGAGATGATGAGGATGGCATTTTGATGGCAATCATTTGATAGAAAAACTCTCGAGTGGTTTTTCATTCTTGCAGGACAGCTCGATTCGACGACTGCTTCTTCTACGCTATTTCATCTCTCACTGCAATTGCCTATCGCTGTTTCATGTCATTACCTTTACGTCCTATCAAATTTAAACAGGATCAATGTCAGTCTTACCATTGGACATGCAGTACTGTATCAATTGTCTTTTGTGCCCCATCTTAAGCAACACTGCAAACATCAGAATAATGGCCAAGAAATTCCTTTTTTCTGAATCAGCCTAGAAAATAAGATGATGTAACTATTATTGTAAGGTAAAATGAAAATTAATCCTAATAGAAATTTACACCCTAACTGTTGAACATGAATCTTTCAGTTTTATTTTATTTGCTCTTCTGATGTCATTACATTTGGATTTTTATTTTAGAAGCAAAAAAAAAAAAAACATTCTTGCACTTTGTCCCAATTTTTCATTGGTAAAGTCGTAACAAAACTTTATTATGAATTTTATTCTTCCATTTGCATGCGTAGATTTTGTCCTTTAGTTAATAATATTATAAAAAAAAATTTATCTGTTATTGTGAGGCATATCCATGCTAAATGATATGACTTTATTCAAGTAAAAACGAGTACTTACAACATCGATATGTGTAAAATTTAATAATTAAACATAAAACGACTTATCTTCTCAAAGTTATGGTATTTTACCCGCTTTAAATATGGACTGTTAAGTATCAGTAAAGATAAAATGCACAAATTAAAGCAACGCAATACAATTAAGTAGAAAACCCGAAAAGGATCATTGAAGGTTACGTAAGAAAATAACACTTAAAAAGAAAGGCATAGAACGTAAAAGGAATCGAAAATTTTCTTTTTTCTAGTTGAAAACAGATCATTCTCTGTAAGAGTCTTCGTTAAATTTCCTGCTTTTCCTCGAAAATTCTTTTTTATCATTTCATTTGTATTTCAAATGATAACCCTGATTTCTAGACCTTTTCATTTTCGATGATTTTCTAGAACTTTCCAAAATTTACACTTCATGCACCACAGATACATCTTTAAGTTGCAACTTAGCAACACCACTTCGAATACGTGCACTGTCAATTGTTTCCAAGAACTGTTTACAGTTAAACGCCAAACGATGACTTATTTTCAGTACTTCTCTTCTCAAGGATTCATAAGGTTCCTGAAATCTCTGTACATCAATATGTCAAATCCGTGAATAGCGCCAGAAGCCACAACAAATAGAAATTACTTCATCAAATCAGAAAAAGTTAACGAAATTAGGAAAATGAATCATAGAGCTACTTTTCGGTAGTACAACGATTCAGTTATATAGAAAACCAAAATAATTTATAGAGCAGATGAAATTAGCAAAGTAACTTCAAACTGTACCTTGCTGATATCCTCTTCCAAAATTTTTTTCATCGCTTCCGATAGGTTACGCAAGTCTGATTCCAAAAGTGTCTCAACCAATTTTACTTCTTGCTGATCAGAAGTGTTTAAAACTGATATCTGCTGGATGGATTCATTAAATAAATTTCCCAAATGATCCGTAATAATCTGCAACATACTTTTCGAATGATTAATGTACAAGTCTAATAAGAAACTCTAGAATAAAAACCAATATATTCCTACTTGTTTAAGTTTACGGTATTGAATGGGGTCATTTTGACAGTTTCCTTAATAAAATTTAATTTAATTTTGTAATCAAAAAATTTTTAATAACATATAACCAGATGTATTACACACAATACCGGTTATGATACATGCTCATGACATGCAATGACGTGCTATGGATGCAAGTAAAATAGACGTAATTATAAATGTTACATGATTATATTTTCATTCTACGTGAACATATGATTGTGACAGATAGGGTGAAGGAATGGTGTAGATTGAACATACTTTAACACATTCGCTGAAATGTCCATTTGTCATTGTTGCATGGAACTCCTTCGATAAATTTGTTACTGCACCAATCACTCTAAAAACAGCTCCATGCACCATATCACCGTGGCGATCAAATTCATAACCTGGTGGTATGTTCTTTTCTTCGCTTAACAGCGGTTGTTTTCTGGATAGTGAACTAATATGCTGCGCGCGAACTGTTGAAAGTGCTGGCAATGGTAACTGTAAAACCCTTTCCAACTATTTCTAAAAACTTCCCATCTTTTGAAAGCCAAAGTGGAAAAAACTTCAAAAAGATAAAAATTCTAAAATTTCTATTTCACCAAAACTTTCCAGTAATTATTGTATCTTACTGCTAACATAATGACATACTGATATGATCGTGCATTGTGAAATACACTCGCAAATCCAGCATTTAACTTATCCGCTAAGCATGAGATACGAACGGTTAATTTTGTCAATCCAAGACAAAGACATCCAGTATATCTTACTGTTAACCAGCAGTTGTCATTCACATGTAGCGTATGGAATTTTAAAGAAATAGAATATGTTGTTTTTTTCTTTTTCCTTGTTCTTTTAAATTTAGATATTGAACAGTCGAAAATTACAGTGAGAAAAACTTTCTAAAAAAATTACAAGTTTCTCTTCTTCCTCTTCAAGCCACCTGTCATCCTCCTCCGACTGAATTCTTTGCTGCTCCAGCGTGCGCCACAACGTTGATGTTGGCATCGCTGCGGAATCCACTTTTAATACCGGTGCCACCTTAATGAAACAAAAGAACCGATAAAAATATATTATTGAATAGAAAACATTTCTATAGTCAATTTGCACTCTAACTCTACTTAAATTTAAAAATGAAAAGAAATACCGTTAGTAAACTATTTGTTTGGCTTTCTTCTTGAACGAACACATTGATTTCCTGCAAACTGATAACGGAAATACACTTGAAATTATACGAATAACAGCGATGAAAAAAAAAATGCAGCACTATAAACCTACGTTATCAGAAGGTGCTGTAAGTAATCCGAAGGGAATACGGCAATCAATTTGATCCAACAGAAAGCCAAGGTAACGATAAACTTCAAATATTGTTGGTCTTTTTAAAGCCTCGAAATTCCACATACGCCTGAAAAAGAATAAGGATACCAGAATTATGGAGACACTCAGTCAAAAAAAAAAAATTGAATTGAAATTAAATAGATTAGAAGTTAAAACTGCTGCCTTTGGAATAAAAAACTCACAGCAATAAATCGTAGAGAACTTGTGGGCAATTATGGGGTCTTTCAAGTCGTTCGCCACCCTCAATTTTCAGTATAACGTTATGATTCCGAACACCTTGCCATGGTTTTACACCATACGTAAGTATTTCCCACATACAAACGCCTGTAATTTTTTTGGATACTGGAAGCTAAAATTATAATAAAACAATGTCACCATTCTCAGATGGATCAACTAGCTTCAAACTCTCGAAGGAATGCTGAGGAAATGGATCCTTGGAAATCAACTCATATTTGAAAATCTCAGATATATTAACGAATAAATCAAAATTAAACGTTATTTTTCCCTTGATTAGAATTAGAACTGATTTAGATGAAAAGCGGGAGTTAAAAAAACAAAACAAAGAAAAAAAAAAACTCCTCTTTTTGATCACTGAATGTTTCGAAATGTTATAAAATTTTTAAATTTTCAAACCAGCAACGTTTTCATTTTCAAGACTAAATAACCAATAACAGAAAAAAGCACTTTCCTCTAAAAAGAGGATTAAAGATGAGTTTTAGGAATCACAAGTTTAAAACAAGAAAGAAGAAATTTAAATCCAAACCGAACATCCAAACATCAGTCGCCTTACTGAAATAGCGATAATTAATTGATTCCGGTGCCATCCATTTTATCGGAAGTTTGCCTCGAGATGCTGTAAAGAGTTGTGACTAAAAATGAGAGTTCACAATATAAGTTTAAAACACATTTTAGTCAGACTAGCCAGCAAAGAGAGGCTCACACTAAAATCACTTAAGATTGAGCAGCAGCAAAATTTAAATGCAATATCTTAAACTGTACATTTGGAAGTTGGGTAGTAATATCAAGAAAAAAGCAACTATTGCGAGAAAGAATTCTTTAGGCGAATGGACAAACGGGAAAAAAGATTTTTTCTTACAGTGCATCCATAAACAGTATTTACCTGTATATATATTATCTTCTTCAACACAACGACTTAGACCAAAATCAGATAACTTCACGCAACGTGGCGACGACAAGAGGACGTTACGAGCAGCGATGTCTCGATGTACGTATTTACACGAATGCAAATAAACTAACGCAGAACTGAGTTGCTGACTGAATAGAAGTTGTACGGACAAATCGATTGTCGCAGTGTTATGCGACAAATACTGTCGCAACTGTAAAGTTTCATCTGTTTAAATAATGTTGTAATTAAGCCGTTTGATCAGTCAATGTAGCGCTCCCTCTCACAATGAGGCGATTACACATCAGTAGAGAGATATTCGATGCAAAGCACACCACAAAGAACAACTTTTAACATGACTGCTAATAATTCAATAATTCAGTTCTTTTAATACATAACGGATAAGCTCCTTATAACTGTCAAAGATGGGTAAAACTTTTGAAGGGATTAATTCTAATAATAAGAAAAAGTAAGAGTTTTTTAAATGAAATCTAATGATAACACATCAAACTGCTAATATTCCATGAAAATGTGATAAATTTTTCAAATTCTTCAAACCAGTACTTCGCCAAGCGGCGCCAATTCCATCACAATCCAGACAGGTTTTTCTATGCAAATTCCTATCAACGCAATGATATGTTCGTGATGAAACTGTTGCATTATAACTGCAAAAAGTGAAATGTAGTGTGACAAAACTAGGTGCAACTATGAAGTAATTTTGACAATTCGAATAATCGCCAAACTTACAAGCTTCTTCCAGAAAATTCTGTCTTTCCACTGTTTCACTATCCATTTTACAAACTTTTACAGCAACCGCATCCATTAGACCATCCTGAAAAGTATTTGTTGAAGAAAAGAATTCAGACTGCAGTGTGAAGAAAAGTAGAGTTACAGAATTTTGCGGAACTTTTCCAGTTAATTCCAAACCTCTTTCATAAATGTTCCTTTATAAACATTGCCGAACTGACCATCGCCCAGCAACTCTTCTAGTGTTACTCGTGAGCGGTCCACAAGAAGATTATCACCTAAAATTAACAAAATATGACCGATTTTAATAGGTTTCTAAAGATTAATCCCGACTTTCTATTGCACAGATTACCTTTAGAAGGAGTAAATGTCAACTCTTCATTTACAAAAGGGACTTTCATTTCTTGCTTTTTCAGCTCATCCACTAATTCTGAAATAAGTGCAGTAATTACCAGTAACAGAAATCATTATGCAGATAATATGTCTCCCTTGATTTATTACTAACAAAGTACAAATCAGTGATAAAGTGAATACTAAGAAGAACTTGCTCTTCAAAAGTAAAAATAGTGTTATGCTTTTTTTTTAATTTATAAAAACTATGAAAGCCTTCTAAATAAGTAAAGTGGAGGATCAAAAACAGTTATACCAGATGGGGTCCAAATGGATCCTTGTTGTGAAAGTAGCATATGATAACCATTGATAAGATGTGCTAATGACTCGGCAATCGACCACGTCGGCAGTGTAATCGACTAAAAAAATTTAAGCGTAAATCTATCACTATCAATACTTGAACCGGTAGTAATCTTCGGATTGCACTTCATTCACCATTACATTTCAGGATTGATTAATAAAAGAAATACCAGCTGTTGCGAGCTGCCGGTTATTTTCAAATTAACTACAGTTTTTTCTGATTTTTCGTCCAATTTCATTAACGTCAAATTGATGACATACTGCAATTTTGCCAACAAAACAAGCTGAAAGTAAGAAGAAACGTTCAATTAAACTACAAATTAAGCTAAGATTAGTGAGGCTGACGCATTATTTAACAATTGTAGGAAATCTTAATTAAAATAAAATACAATGTGTTAAATGTTCAGCGATATAAAACTCTAACCCTCAAACTTTGTTTTATACCTCATAAAGTAATTGCATAACTACAGCATAATTGGATAATTCAAATTCGCAGCTGCGCAGTTGGTAAAGAACTTCACAACCATATTAAGATAAAAATCAAAAAAAATGGGTAACTGTATAATAACTATATTAGGTCAACGCCAGTGCATGTCTTCTTCTATGGATATCAACTAGCATTATAATATACTACAGCAATTATTATGCAGTGTTATTGATCCCTATCAATTTTATAAAATATTTCGCCATGAAATTGCAGCCAATATTAAGTGCTTAAGGATAAAAGTTCGTACTCCTCGACCGCGCCCATCTGCAGCACACGAAATGCCAACAGCCATACCTACCATAACATCTAATGGATTCTTCCAAACGACCTAAACTAAATTACTTACATTAATTGGAAAGCTCTCTATACGAACGTTTTCAATCTAATTTTGAAGGTAAACCTAAATGAAAGTCAAGTAAGAAACAAAAATTGTTCAGACCTTTAGAATATATAAGAAACAATAAGATCATGCAGAAATAGCAAAACATACACCCAAAGAAGCTTTAAATATTTCAGTATCAAACTGCGTTATTCGTTTGACAATTTCGAGGAAATGGAAAATACATTCTGTAGGTGTAAGCAGTGCGTGCCTCTTCACTGCAGCTATCAATGTTTTCCTAAGCATTTTCGACTAAAAAAAACATATTAGTTCAGTTTAAAACAAGTTTTATACTTCAATACTGACTTAAGAAAAACAGGAAAAAGAAAAAATAAAATCAAGATCTAATCTGAAATGCATTAATGAGTTTGCTTGTCCAGTCGAGGTATCAAGAAATAGTTCACACTTTTTCGATTCTATTTAAATGTTGCTTTCTTCATCACGCTTCCGATAATCTACCAGCTTACCTCCATCTAGAAAGTATCTCTTTCTATTGATAAATATGACTGCTGAGAAAGACCTTAAAGCTCTTCTTGATTTACGACTATACTTCGAGACAAACCTTTATATTAATGAGCATAGTTTCGGGCAATAGCCGCGCAAGAGTTCCCTCGGCTTCAAGCTCATCCAAATTTAGACACTTTTCAATACTACACCTGACAAATGCACTGTATTATAAAAGTTTGTAGAAATTTGACATGAAAAGAAATATTAATTCAAAATAAAAGAATCAGCCTACGAGTTTTGATTTCCAAGCTTTCGACGTATTTGTAAAGCAGCTAATTCAATGGCTGTCTCGGCAGGAACTTTCCATGAAACCTGAAAATAGCATTTAATTTGGGAAAATATAAAAGGCTTGAAAACATGTCAAAAGGATAGTAACTGAAGATATTGACATAACGATGAAGTTGTAGCGAAATTGCATGTTTCATCGCTCAATAATTAAATAAAAACGATTAAATTAATACAGATGCGGAGGAAGACAAATGACAAATTGGTGTCAATTTCCGATTCTACTCGAAAATTTTCAAAACCTACAAAAAATAAGAATCAAACCTGGGTTACATAATCAGCCAGAATTTGGTCATGCAGAAACATGAATGCATCCGTTTCTGTTTGATACATTTCTTCAAGGTCTTTTGATATGAAACGCAGCCGTAATTCAAACCTTAAATAAAAAGTAGGGAAGTTGGAATTCAGTTCTAAAAAGTAATAAAATGATACCTTTATTAAAATGAAGTGCATTTCAAAGATTAATTTTGGTATTAACAAATTCTTGCAAGAAAAATTACCAAATATTTCTGGAAGATCAATTTTTTAAAACATTTCCACTAATTCGAGTTTAAAACTGTCTTATTTAACCTTTAAAAAATTAAGTCGACCTACCCCAAACCCTAAGTCGGTGATTGCAGGGCAACATTGTACGAAAAAAAAAAAAAAAAAAAAAAACAACTTGTGACCATTACTTTGCTTTTCAACTGTGAATTAACTTCCATAAAAAAATTTTCTTTAAAGTTTTTCCATTAAAAAATTATTGGAAATGAAAAAAAGGGAATTACCGTAGCTGAAGAGGACTTGAACTTTTCCAGAAAAATTTGTCATAAACATGTCGCATTGTAAGACCTGAATGTAACCAGTGGCAATCATTGTTATTACTACACATTTGTGTCACCGGTGATCGAATTAAGCGAAGAGCAAAATATCCGAAAGATACACGATCAATACCCAGTGCTGATAATAACACACGAATCACTTTCTGCAAATAATTTTTTACTTAAAATACAATACGAGATTCGTTATTATAAGACATTAGCTACGATATGAATAGCTACAATAAATCAAAATTTAGCAATGATATCATATCATTTCACTATACCATTTCGAACATCTACTAAATTATATTATTAAAATTTAATAAATTTAATCATAAGCTTAAATATTAATAATTTTAAGTCTAAAAAAAAGATAGTCATTTTTTCTTAAAAGAAAAAAAAAAAAGATAACCTGAACTTTAATTTCGAAATTATACCGTACACTTTTCACGATACCATTAGGCATATAAACCAATATAATATCCCCTTCGTTCATCACCACTAACCAATTAACTTATCTTCTTTGCTGTATGAATTTGTTGCTAATTGATTTAAGTTATCTTTAAACAAACTACAACTGTTTTCAACAACTTTCTGAAAAAAATCATAAATCATTTTTCATTGATGTTTACATGCACGAATTGTTATATCATTCCAAACAAACATTCATTTCTTCTTTAAGAAAAAATAAAAATAAAAGATTCATTCGATGTCCTCTCATTTAGCAGCAATACAAACAATCAAATATATCAAATGATTAATAAAATCAATAATCGATTATAAACATAACATTTAATTACATTTCCAATTTCAATCTTATCCAATAAAATAATGATACAATGATAATATGATGATGATATTTGACAAGAATAAGAATAAATAATTTAATCGAAGTAATAAATGATATCATGTTACTGATCATTCTTCGTCCAATGAATACACTGATCAATACTACTATCATCACTACTACTACTAGTACTATTGTATAATTAATTATCTCATTTAAATTTCATTTCTCAATATCATATTTTAAATTAAGAAGCATTTCCACTGTTACTGGAAAAATATCTCATCCATTGAGATTTATCAGATAAATCTAAATTGATGATATATTATCAATTTCTACCATGATTAATTCTATCACATGATTCTCACTGTCTTGTATCATCTCTCTCTCTCTCTCTCTCTCTCTCCACTCAACAATTCGGGTCAATCACTAAACATCATCATATCTGTCATGATGATAACAGTAGATGACCTCATTCGGATGTATATTTCTCATGTTTTAAAAATAGCGCACTTTCCTGCAACGAGACATTGAAAGATCGATCAGTTGATGATGAAAGTTTGTTGATCTTTGATAATCAAAAAATGTATGAATGATGTGGGAAAGATATGATATGTGGTATGGGAATGAGATTAGTTTGATTTGTTAGGATTTATTTCATTTTAATTTTTTTTATAACAATTATCGCTTTGGTTAATTTTCTTTTTATTTAGTGGAATAATTCATTTTTTCTATTCTTTTTATTGGCAATTAATATCGTTGAAATTCTGAAGAATGACATTTGAAATTTGTGAGAAGAAGTAAATGTGCAATCATTTGACAATAATTTTTCTTCTTTTTACAGATGGGTGAGTATTTCTTCAACATCGATCATGGCTATTTGGAAGGTTTGGTACGTGGATTTAAGGAAGGTATTCTGACACAAACTGATTATGCTAATCTTGTCCAATGTGAAACTCTTGAAGGTAAGTTTTTCTTCACAAAGTTGTAGCAAGTTTTGAAAATTCTGATGATTTACAAGAAAATTGAAGCAAAATAATGTCAGTTCCTTTTGTTTGAGAATGAGTTGCATACACGGGAAGGGGTCAGGAGGGTGATTTCTTAGTTTTTAGAATCCAAAAAATATCATTCAAGAAAGGTTGAAAGTTGATATGTTAAGAGATATGCATATGTTGGGGTTTGTTCATGGAAAACTTTTGTTGCTGAAAAGTTTGTATAATTTTCAGATCTGAAACTTCATATTCAATCAACAGATTATGGATGTTTTCTGGCAAATGAACCGGGCTCAATAACAGTTCAGGTAAATCAAATCAACGAACTACGCGAACACATTAGCATTAATCTGGAGAATTAATTCGTGTTTACAATCTTTATTGTATAGAATCTCTTCTTACTGTTCATTTAATTTCAATTTTGCAGGTTATTGATGAGCGATTGAAAGAAAAGCTGGTAACGGAATTTACACATTTTCGAAACAATGCCCTGGAGCCCTTGTCCACATTTTTGGATTACATAACGTCAGTTACAGAATTTACATTGACTGTTTGTGTTTACAGTTCTTCTAAAGTAATGGTAATCTTCTGACAATCTGTTTCAAGTTTTTGTTCAAAATAGTTAATTTCAGATACTCATATATGATTGATAACATCATTTTACTCATTACGGGAACATTGCATCAACGACCTATCAACGAGCTTATCTCGAAATGTCATCCTCTTGGTTCTTTTGAGCAGATGGAAGCTATTCATATCGTTTCAACACCAGCTGAGCTGTATAATGCTGTACTCGTGGATACTCCTTTAGGCAAGAGAAATTTTTGATTTTTAGCTGTAAAATTTATTCAAGATCAGATTGTATATATAAATTTCTGTGCCGAATAATGTCAGACTACTTTGACATTTCCAGTGGATTTAAAAACTTCCAAGTCGCAGGTTTGATCAACGAACTTTTAATGAAGATTATTATAAGGTGTAAGATGTAAGTACCAGAATATGGGGAAGTCCTATTTTCTTGTCCAATAATAATACTGACTTAAGAGTAGCAGAATTTCAAACTTTCATTTCATTTTGTTCATTGCACTTAATTTTCAGTTACTTGTTCCTTTTGCAGCGGCGTACTTTGTTGATTGTATCAACGAACAGGACTTAGATGAAATGAATGTGGAAATAATTCGTAATACTCTATATCGTTCCTACTTAGAAGACTTCTACAAATTTTGCAAACGTTTAGGAGGCAAGACAGCAGAAGTTATGGGCGAAATTCTCGCGGTATGTTGAAAAAAATATATAGTTCAAAATTACAGTGTTATACAGAGGTGAAATTAAATTACTCACTCTTTGGTTTTAGTAATTCTAAAGCAGAATTGCCTAAATTTCTTAAATTATGTCCGATTTCAATACACTTTGTAAAGAGTCATTCTTAAATCAGTAGTGAGTTATTTTTTTTACGGGTATTTTTTGTAGTTCGAGGCGGATCGACGCGCCATAATAATAACAATCAACAGCTTTGATACCGAGTTATCCAAAGATGATCGAGCCAAGCTTTATCCACGATGTGGAAAACTTTATCCTGAAGGTACATTTCTATTCTTTAACGTTCGATATCAAAATTGTTAAGACCTGTTAATATTTGCCATCAATTAAGGACTGGCTGGATTATCGAAAGCGGATGATTATGATCAAGTTAAACAAGTCTGTGAATATTACTCAGATTATCGTGCACTTTTCGAGGGTTCTGGTTTACAACCAGGGGAGAAGGCACTTGAAGATAAATTCTTAGAATACGAAGTAAGTTTTGTATTTCATTTCAGTTTCAAACAAACCAAATTGAGATTGCCACCGTTCCCGTTTTGTATGGTAAAATAAGATCCGAAATTGATTTCAATTAACTATTCATCGGATTATTAAATCAATTTTCTTTCACAATACTTTCAGGTGAAATTGAACGTTCTATCATATTTACATCAGTTTCATTTCGGTGTATTCTATGCATTCATCAAGCTTAAAGAGCAAGAAATGAGAAATATCATTTGGATCGCAGAATGCATATCACAGAGGCATCGAGCTAAAATCGATAATTACATTCCGATTTTGTGAAATTTTACTGGTTTATACCATAGTATCCCTGCATTCCTTTCTTTTAATCGTCGAAAAATTGTTTTATGTTGTAGATCAGTAATGGCCAATTGTTCAGTCTTTTATGTCGTCTATTTGGCTTATTAAAAGTATGTATGCATTAATTCAGACTCGATCTAATTTGCTGCCCTCTTAATTAGTCAATACATCCTGTGATTCCATTAATATAGTAAGCTTGTTTACTGTCCGGCTTTTGTATATCCTAGTCATATATAGTATTCTGTTTGCTTATCAACATTTTCATTTCGTTACATTCCAATTTAACATAATTCTCCAACATTGGTGGTACTTCTGTATAGTCACTTATTGTTTATGAATAACGAACAAGAACGGTAGGAAGACAGAATTAGCTTCACGATGAAACTGTTGCTGGAAGAAAGTTAAGGAAGGTTGAATTTTAAGATTTTGGAAATCTCTAGTCAAGTAAAACACAGTAATCCAAGCAGTCTTACAGACAATTTTTGCCACCGCCGTTTTCTGATAGTGAGACTTCATGGAACACCATCTCGTGAACTAATATATTGTTCGCTTTAATCCTAAATTCCAACAGACACACAAAAGTATCCATTAAATTCATGAAGCAGACTGTCACAGTTCCATGATGTGCCGATGTTTAGCTCTAAGATCATATGCGCGAAAAAAGGTCACAAAATTCGGAATTCCGTTATTAACTGTGATAAAACTATGGATGATTCTTTTCTGTTACTACTTACGTCAGAACAAAACATTTATCAATAACCCTTTTAACAATAATATATTTTCCATTACTTGAGCGGAATAAAACGAGAAGAATGCGTTGCACCAATACCTGGCCGCCCATGTTTCACAGGTTTGTATGTGATTGCGAATTCTCCCAGATAGTAGCCAATCATTTCAGGCTTTATTTCGACCTGAAATCGTTGTGAATCACTTTCGCAGGATTTATGAATTATTTAAAAAACTACGTGGGTGCATGGGGAAAAAAAAAGGAACGAGAGGATGGAAGAGCAGTATGCTCTTGACAATAGGGTCAGGAGCAATTGAAATTGAACATTTGCAAGATTTAATAGTAGCAACTGTACTGTAACCAATTGAGCTTCGAAGGTAATCAAATTCGAAGCAGGTTTTTCGTACAGCACCATTATATAGCACAATTGAAAAAGATCATACAAATGGAGCGTATGACAGAGAGTGCATTGTGCATACTGTAAGAGTACCTTTGCGTGCATGAATAATTTTTCTTAAATCAAAAATAATCGTACAACTATATTTACCAAATGTTGGTACAAACTGCCAGTGAAAGTCTTCATGAACATTGGGCATAAATACAAAGATTTCAAAAATACTGGGATCTCATTAACCAAGAATAATTCAGACTCATTCACACACGAACCATAATTAAGTCCACTACCGCTTTACAGTTACCTCTTCACAATAAATTTATCAATCCAAAGTTAGCCAACAAGAGCCTGCTATTTTGTCCAGTTTGTAATAACAATATTTCCCCTATTCTCTTACATTGCCTCCCTTCCATTTACGCACGGACTGGCAGTCTTGGAAATAAGAGAAATTCACTGTAAAAACAATATTTTAGGAAATAGCATACCTGATTGAAAACCTTTCCGTTGTATACCCCCACAACCGATCCAACCATTTCGGGTAGTACAATCATATCACGTAAATGAGTTTTAATTGTAGCTGGTTTTTCATGCAGTGAAGCTTCCTTCTTTGCTTTTCGTAATCGATTTAAGAATGCTAAGTGCTTGCGTTTCAAGCCACGAGCCAGGCGTCTACGTGCACGGCACGGCAACAATTTCGCTAGCTGGTCACTAAAACATAAACTTTACTTGCACGAGTTCTACAAGCAAGTAACTTTTCTTCGCTTAGCGCTTAGTCATTACATATAACTGTAGCTAATCTAAAATCTTCTATCCCAATAAAGCCGCTCTAATCCTATCGATCTTAAACTCATGGCCAAAGACAACAGTCACTGAATAAGAATAAATTTATCGATGAGTTCTAAACAATAAACCGATACCGGGAGCGATAGAATAGGAGAAAACGAAATGTCACTGCAAATGACCTGATACCAAAACAACTAGAATGATAAATCATTGCTGTAACCCACAATTAAGATACAACAGTGCATTGGACGTGGTCGTATATAGGCCTCCAGATTAAGAGACACTGATTGCATTCAATCGTATGTTTCCTCTTTTACTATTCCAGCAACGTAATAATAAATGGTGATCTGTCTAGCGAACGACAGAACTATTATATACTGTTAAATTACCAATGATTTTGACTACTGCATCAGAAACTAAACAAACTCTACTTACCGGTTCAAATCCAAAAGTTGGTCCAAATCGACTCCGCGATATGTGAATTTCTTGAAGGTACGCTTCTTTTTCAACTCAGCAGCTGCAGCTTCTTCCGCTTGCGACATGACTGCTGTGCGATAGTTTATACAACAAACTCTGCAATTGAAAACAAAATAATCTGGACAATCTACAAGAACCACTTCATTGTGTTATTCTATCCGATAACTATGCTTTGAGTAGTGCAGAAAAACTTCAGGTCTCAACATCAAGTTAGTTCCGTCTTAAATTTTTGAAGTAATATTAAGCTCAACTTTCATTATTTCATATCTCCTCCTACAAAGTCTAATTCGAAGAGTTCATAACCCGTATGGACAAAGAATAAGCATCTCTTAACAGCTAAACGATAAACGCTGGAATACTAAGTGATTGAAAAACTTCAATAGCCTGCCAGAAATTCCAACTAAGCCCAAAAGAGAGTACCACCAGTTCAATTCACCGACCAAGCAATTCGTAATCACAAAACACTTAACCAATGGATAAATTAAACGACAAGGAAATCATAGCAAATGGCATAATCCATCCTGTCCCATCGATAGAACCATGTAATTACTAAATTTTGACAAAGCTGATTACTTGGCTCTAACGATGGAACCATCTGGTGATTCTTTAGCTTTATCGATAGAACTATCTGATCATTATTTGGCTCTATCAATGGAATAGTCTGATGACTACTTAGCTCTATCGATAGAATAATCGTTTTTCTTGGCTCTTTAAGTAACACATCCTAATAACCTCGAAAGTTAACCCATATATTAACACCAATAAGTTAACTAAAAACCCATACTGCAAAAAAAAAAAAAAAAAAAAAGCCATCCACCTAAAAGATATGTTACCGTTTTTTGAACCACATCAAACCATTGATTCTTTATGGTTGGTAGCGATATGAAATTAATTCGTCTCATTGTTAGGAATGAAAAGGAAAGTTGAGAAATTCAATGAACGAATGATGTTAGCTGTGCTATTTTCTTCAATTTGTGAGACTTAGAGAATTGTTAGAGAAAAGATGGTGGTGGCAAACTCTGCTTGAATTGAAAGTTCTCTCCTTGGAGAAGTCCCTTCTTGCAATTATCGAATGGAAAGATTTCTTGAAAGCATTTCAGATAGGTATGTCGTATAAAAAGAGCAAAAGATATGTTATATTCTTTTCTTTTCTTCATAAGAATTATCATCTATGAATTGTTGTATAAATGATTATCTATACTTCTACTCCTTGTTCAATTTTTTTTTTTCACTTCTGTTACATATCATTTTATCAGCATTATTGAATATAATGTCTCCATTGTTATCTGTTATTTCTCTTTCCTACATCTGTTCTCTTTGATTTTTTTTTTTCTTTTACAATTTGTTTATACGATTGAAAATGTAAAGATCATAGATTATGCTAGGAATGTATTGATTAACGACGTTTTAATTCATTTGTCACAGTTACCTGCATCGTTTTTTCAAATTTTTTCATTTAAATAATGATGTCATGAATTGGATGGATAAGTTATAAAATTTTTTGAAATAGAAAATGATTGAAAGGTCATTGAGACTCAAATTAACAGATTTGAATGACTTGAACCTTGGACCCAATTCTTCACCTTCACAATTGTATCTGAGATATGATCTATTTCTTCTTGCTATCAGTCTCCGAGAAGTGACTAATAATTTTGTCCTAAATTGGCTAATTATATATCATTTTTTAAATTTGCAAATTATTTATACTTATTCATATCGATTGAATTATTTGCATTACTAAGAACTCCCAAAAACAAATG
Organism: Dipetalonema caudispina; assembly: GCA_013365325.1. Lineage (NCBI taxonomy): Eukaryota > Metazoa > Nematoda > Chromadorea > Rhabditida > Onchocercidae > Dipetalonema > Dipetalonema caudispina. Next base: position 154,183 of record JABVXV010000033.1, on the reverse strand, counting down.
TTTGCACATATTGGTACCAAATGAATCGTCAAGATGGGAAATTAGCAATAAGCAAACATAATGATCTCACGATGTAAATTCTAATTTAATTTTAAATTTAATTTCAATAAAACCTATTCCAATTATTTAAAGAAAAGGGAAACAAGAAAGTTTCCATAAATCTCCTATATTGATTTTGCAGTAGCATAAAAGGGGCTAACTATAACATGCTTCTCTTTTCTTCTCTCCTTCTCTCGTATGAATACATTAATTCCAATTTAATTTTAAATTTCACTTCACTTCAATTCAATTCACATTAATTTAAATAGAAGTTTTTACACAAGCTTGATCATATTGTAATGACCACTGATTTAGTTCACATATTAACGAGTTTAGCAGTATGGTGTAATTTTACAATTTCATTAAGCTGTTGAAAAATTTCAATTCAAAAATATGATTATGACAACTAAATAGATTTCTTCGATTGGATTAACATTTATGGCTTTCACTTATGATAATAGTCATCCTAACCTTTTTTTTTTTTTTTTGTCTTTCTCTCTCTTATCCTCTTTCTAGCATCTCCAAGTTACCAACAATTTTTATTAATTTCAATTTTGCTAATCTTAAATTAAAAGCTAAAGAGGTCACTAAATGGGAACAAAAAAAAAAAAAAAAAAGAAAATGCTTGTTAACTTAAAAACTTTAAATTTTGCAATCAAAATTTTTGTACATGTTTAAAAATTAATTTTTACGAAAATTAGGTTAAAAGAACAATCAACAATTACCATTCCAACATTAATACGAATATTTTGACGTTTCACTTATTTCTGCTTTTATTTACCTATCATTGTTTTTTTTTTTTTTTTTTTTTTTCATGATAATTGCTTTCAGTCAATATATCATTTCAAACATTTTTAATTTTTATTGGATTATATTTTGGATATTTTATTTCGTTGTAATTCATAAATATACAACATCAAAGATTTTGCAATTTGCATATGAATTAAATTTTTTGACTACCACTGTCATGCTTTTTTCATCCATTATTATTTCATTGAAATAAATTAATCTGGAAAATTTTGGTAAAATTTTTGAATTTTCTAATTTTAAAGTCATAAACAAACACTTGTTGTTAAAGATTCATTCATCTCGTACGATTTTTAAATGTGGTGCCAATTGTTGAATTTAGTAATCATTTTTTTTTTCCCCGACTTAATTTTGTCACTTTGTCTCCATTCCTTTGAGCTTTTTTCATTATTTAACAGTGTTATGTCCAGTGTAAATTGTCAAATTAAATCGAGCAAAAATTATTCGTTCCCAATTTCGTTTAAAATTTCAATTAAAATTTTGATTTAATGCATGTGAGTTGATTGAATTTTAAGTTATTGGTTTTGGATTAAAACTAAACTTTTTAGCTGATATTATTATAAATGAAATGTTCCATGCAATGATTTATCATGTCAATTTCTTCTGACATTCCTGTCCAGGAATCTTGTACTTCTGAAAGGGAAGAAAATTTCCATGTTCATCCCATATAATCATCAATTTTTATCATCATTTTGTAAATACATGTAAAATTGAATTTTAAAGTCACCTAAGCGGATTTCTTCATTTTTCTACTTCCTTATCAATCAGTACACAATTAATGCCAAAATGCCTTACATTTTTGAAGATTTTTTTTTTTTCATTTGCTTCAAAACCGGAATCCTATTCGGTAAAATTTTATTTTGTTCACATATTTATAAGAAATAATAGGAGGAATACATGGATTAATTTATCTATAAATTTGTTTAAATGAAGATCTGCATATCACAGATGTATAAATTGTCGTAATTGTACACGTCCATCATTATACCAAAGTAAAGCATGGAAAGAAAAAGTGAAGGAAGCAAATGATCGAATTTGTTTTCTTACATATCACAAAAAATTTTCAAGTGAAATATTGAAATATGAATGTTTTAAAAAATGTTTAAAAAAGTTTTTTTTTTTTTTTTTACAATGATTGAAATCACATTTGTTTCATGAAAATTTCCATCAAAATTTATTTTAGTATGGGATGATAGTTATTCAGATTTTAATCAGTTTCAGATTTTTATAAAATGCTGTCATTATGGAAACAACTGATGTTGTTGATGTGGAAAAGTACTTTGATCAGAAAGAGACAAAAAGTTTGTAATTCGATTTTTTTAAATAATTTTAACAATTTAAAAGAATCTAAGAAGGATCAAATTCTCATTTCCATTTTCATATACAAACTTACTATCTTATGTACCGTACCATCTCCGCTCATTAGAAAAATGCAACTAAAAATTGTCATCTTAAATTGCCAATAATTTCATCGTAAATCTATGAATGGGGCATTTTCAGTAATATCATAAAAAGTATATTTATTATGTTGGATGCAGAAATTTTTTCTACAAAAAATTTAAGAATTTTAAACCTCTGACACTTAATTTTCACTTGAAATCCGAAAATTCTAAAAAGAATTGGAAGTTTAGATCTGGTTAGCTCTTGAATTATTACTACCAATTCTTCTATTTGGCATTCTTGCATTAGTGAGAGCGAGGAATTTTACGGAAACATATTCAACATGTAAGTTATTGTGTTTTCAGATCACTGTTCACTATCCTTCACTGTTACGTTAATTATCTAGAAATGTAAATGTCTGGTAGTTCTCAAGCCAAATATCTTATTTGAAGGCTGAATGTGAAGTACCTGTCCTTGGCCACTTTTTTACTAACATTGCGTTATATCATCTTCTTATCTGATAACACTTTTTAACAATATTATCAACAATAAACATCTTTTAGCCACAATTGCAGGTCATTATGATGCAAGGGCTTTTCCATCTGCTGGATTAATGCCTTTTCTTCAGAGTTACTTATGTTCTTATACAAATCCTTGCTATAAAAGTCCAACAACAGGTGATGATACCGCCGAAATTAATAGTCAAACACGCAAACAGTCGCTGTAAGTGCTAATGATATGAATTACAACAAAGTTTAGAATTGAAATTTTAGTGGAAGATCATATTTGTTTATTGCAAATTTCCCAAAAAAAAAAAAAACGGCTTTCTTTCCTCAGTCGTTAAAATTTTTTTGTGTATTTTTCGATTTTCAGTAATAATCAGAACGAAATCTAAATTTGTCATTGCAGCATTGTTACGGTTGCTAGAGCTGTAGTGGAAATGTTTGTTGCGATAGGTTCAGAACCGGTCAAATGGACTAACCTATCGGATTCGATCATCTCTCTTGTCGATATATTTGCCCATTTCACGCCACATGCTTTCCAGAAATCGATTCCTCTAGTTTCATTTTTCAATTCCGCAAATGAGACTGTTGAATTCTTGAAATCAGCTTTAAATGCCAGCGATGAATTATCTATCAGCTTAAGTCGTGTCCCAATCACACCACTTTATGCTCTGAAAATCATCAAAGAGGTTCACTTTTGACGAAATCTTTCAAAATTCACTTTGCTGCAAGTTTGTTATTACCGCCACTGTTTTCAATATCATAACATCAAACTATTTGAAATATGCTTCTGATGAGAATAATTTAGATTTCACTCCTGTCAAGTAGTAGGAGCTTCATTTCGAGAAAAATCAATTTATTGCGCAATTTGATGCGTCGTGCAGTAACTTCAGTCTATCCGAAGGATATACTTGACTCAAATTTATTATACAAACAACATGAAAACAAGATATTGCAATATCTTATGCAATTTAATGCTAACGAAATAAATGCAATGATGGTAAAAGCTTTGCACAATGTATGTGTTTTTTTTTTTATTTTTGAGAGAATATTTTTCTTAGTTTTTAAAATCTTAGTTAGGCAGACCAATGGATTTTTTCTTGAGCTTTACTGATAATGTTAATTGAGAAGACATCGAAAAATTCATAGGATCGGGAAAGAAATCTGAAATCTTTACTAAATATTTGAAAAAAAAAAACCGAACTTTTGACAGTTTTCATAGACTTGACTTTTTTGACAAGCTTTTAACAATTTTCGCAGATCTTTTCTGTAAAAAAATAAAGATTATAAAATTATATAAAGTCTTAGATATGAACTTGAAAGAACTAAACACTGTATCAATTTTCAGTGGCTCAAATTTGCATCAGCAAACAATACCAACATCGAATACGAGGAATTACTGCAAATATTTAACACATTGCGCAGTTTTCGGATCATCAGGAAGTTCACTTCAACCTTATCACTCGTTGATTTCAATAATCACACTTCAATAATGAATGCGATACACTGTGGGAATAACCGTGAGTTTCCATTTCATAGTTGGAATGATTTTAAATTTGTAGAAGACTGGCGTATGATTTCGGTTTTAAAAGATCATAGACATTTAAATACTTCAGTCAACTAACTTTTGCCATATTATCTTCTTTGATAATTTTTCTGGTACTTTTGATTATTAATCTATGCGATTGTTATAAATTCTTTCTGAACATTTTTCTCAATTTTCTTAAGTTATTTCTCAAGTTCTCGTATAAAAATTTTTATTGAAAGCTATTTATTTCCTGTTGAGCTAAATTAATTCGTCCTTAAATACATTAAACAGATTTTAAAATTTGTTTAGCTTACGATCAAAGTTCGAGTGAGGGAAAATCCTTTTCCGGCGCAGCAGCAACAGCTGAATATGACGCCGACAAAGATAAAATATATAATTTTTTGCGTCGCATAACACCTCAATATAGTGAACGATATGATAAGCAGAAGTTTTGTGGTGCCATTCCGATTCATTCAGGTATTTTGATCATACTCGAAATACAACTGTCTGATACTCGGCATGTTTTGCTCACTTCTGATAATGAAAGCAGTATATTCTAGGCAAGAACTGTTCATTCCCGGAAGGTGCGGCTTTGTCACAACTAATGCCGTTGATCAATGGCTACATCCTGTTAGCCCCCGCTTCTCCTGTTGTTGACGCATTTGCCCAAAAGGTGATGTTGTGGTGGATTTGCAATATTTCAGAATGCATTATTATTCATCATCCTACCACAATTGCGTGAACATCGCTATAACATCAAGGTGTTAGCTGCATGACTACTTTGAAATTATCTCTGATAAATTTATCAATAGGTTCATTCATATCAAGATGTTTTTGCTCACATGAAGCATCTGGCGCCACTGTTCCATCTCGCCATATACCCAAATTTGGTCACCCTCAAACCGTAAGTATACGACTTCAGTAAAAGTAATTTGTCGAGTCAATGAATTCAAAAAGAATGACTTTTAAATTTCACTCGCACGATATTTGAAATATACGCTTCAGATGTCAGAACCCCTTCGATGGGCCAGTTTATTGCAAAGCTCAATTATTGATTTCAATCGCCTAACGCCACCCTTACAGGATGCTTTATTTGAAAGCAAACTTCGTCGAGTTTCCAATGTAATCTTCTTTTGCACTGGAATTTATAAGCAATATATTTTCCTTTCAATTCATCGAATGCATTTTAAGATTCCTGAAATTTTCAGATTTTTTGGAATCTTTTCAATTTTACTTGACTAAATGTTTGCAGAATATTATAAAACTACTAAAGCTACTGGAAAAATCGGGCATTTTAAATAGTAATTTGGTAGCACGTCTGTCGTCAATATTATCGGATATGTTCAATATTTCATCTCATCCGTCGTCCTTGCTCATGCGCATTAGATTCATAACGGTCCAATTGGAAGAGATTTTGCAGGTACCTTTTAAATAGCTCAAATTTATTACTAAAATCCTCAAAGTGTTTTCAAACCTGAAATTTAAAATTTTGGAGCAAAATTTAATAACTCACTATTTTTTTGTTCATTCGTTCTAGTGTTTCTCGTTCGATCGTTTTGTTGTTGTTTCCAATGAGGAGGAAATGATCGATCGTGCATTATGTTTAATGAATTATAAGCAATATATGGCTGGAATTGTTTTCCTTCACATCAATGAAAATTCTACAAACTTTCCACCTGTAGTAACTTACAAAATTCGCTACCCACCTGACTACATTGACTGTAAGTTTGACGATTATGTTTAAGTTTCTATTTAAATCCAAAAATTTATATCTGTAATTAATTTAAAGTACTAGAATTTGTCGTATTTTCAGCAACGAGGGAACTAATGGATTCACTTGGTCATCAGATATCACGTGATAATTATTTAATTGATTTAAAATATTTGACATTTGGATTCAGTTTTCTTCAAGAAGCTACTGATAAAATTCTCATCGAAAATGCTACCGGTCGGGAGTATTCGACGGGTTTGTTCGCGCAACAGGAACCATATAAATGTGTTGAGATCGATGAGTATGATCTTAAGTCATGTCACTATATCAGTTCGAGAATTTAGGCGGTCTTAAGTCTCTTCTACAAATCTTTATGAGTGCTTAGGAATGTACTGAGAATTCAATTGGACAAATGGTTTGAATCTTGCGGAAAACGAAGAGTGAGAAAAGTAATGGAAAAGTGAAAAAATAAAAGTAAATAATTGAATATATTGGGATGAAAAAGAAATGCCTCACAAGTTTATTAGTCGAGCCTTTCTTTTTTCAGATTCTATATATTAAATTTTCTGGGGATGTTTGTCATTCTATCGTGGATGTTACCATCGGCGTTGCTAGTTAAAAATATTGTTTATGAAAAAGAAATGCGATTGAAGGAAATGATGAGAATTATGGGTCTTGGTGATTCGGTTCATTGGATTTCATGGAGTTTACACTCTTTCATTCTTACTTCTATTTCAAATATCTTTATTTGTATTTTACTTAAGGTTTTTGCTTCGAAAATATTTTGTTTCAAAATGATCAAAAATTTCTTTCCACGGCAATAGTTTTTTTCCTACTTCAATATAATAATCAGTATGTCGGGAAAATCTCGTGATATTTCCGGAAGATAAATACTCCGCTACATTGGCATCACGGTTAGAGTGCTAGATTAAGATTTGCTGGAGTTGGAGAAGAAAAGTTTTAAAGAATGAATATTGTAGATTTAAGCAATGAAGTAAATTTTATTTGGTAAAATATACTTTTTTTTTTGAAAGTGTGAAGCATTTAATAAATTTGATTTTCAGTATGGAAAACTTTTGCCAGTAACGAATTTCTCAGTTTTGTTTATTTATTTTGCGTTCTTCTCAATAGCTTGCATAGCTCAGTGTGTTTTCATTTCAACATTATTTTCTCGAACAAATATAGCATCAGCAAGTACTGCTGGCTTATTTTTTCTTTTCTTCTTTCCGTATCAAATATCTTTCCGGACGCAATCTTTGACGTTTGTGACAATTACGGTAAGTATACGATTGTTGTATTTTTACATTTTCCGAGAATAAAAGAGCATAATACTTTTCTGATTAACTTCTTAAAATTTTCATCATTTCATTTCCATATAATTTTTTACTTTCAGTTACTTTTTCCTCAAACAGCAGTAGCATATGGTTTTGAAATGATCTATCTAGCAGATAACAACTATATCACTGATTGGTCATCACTTTTTTCCATCCATGTCTCCGGTTAGTAAGAGATCCTTTGAACTAAAAGTGTTGAATTTTTCACTGCTACCACAAGGAATAAAATTATCACTCCGAACGAAAACTGACTCATAAAGTAGCACGATAATGAAAAGGAAATGCGTCTGGCATACATTAACTGAATGTTTGAGACTAATTCTTTCTTGAGATTAATTCTGTTTAACATTTTGAAATTAAAGGAAACCTATTCTACAACCTGAATATTATTAACTCGAGCTATGAAGAATCAAAGTTTCGGCTCTTTTATTTCTAACAAATTAATTGGTATTTGTGACATCATAGGAAAAACTATTTTGCTCAAAAGCGCCTGTAAGATGTGTCATTACTCTGCGGAAACAATCCCAATAGGAAATGCTAATGTTCTTAGTTCCTGGTAGCTATTTTTATAAATTTATAAATCTTTAAATGGCAGTCAAAAATTTAAACTTTAATTACGACAGGGTTACCCATTACTTTATCAACAGTACTAACAGCATTTGCATTGGATACATTCATCTATACTTGTTTGGCTTGGTATATCAGTGTTGTTTTTCCGGGTAAGTTCGATACTGTCTGAATTTCAAAAAGAACATCTGTGAAAATTATTTAACTATATCTCTAAATCATGATTCTGATTATTGCAATCTTCTAAAAATTATAATAATAAAGATCTCAATCGTAGGTACTTATGGTGTTCCGCAACCATTTTATTTTTTCATCACTACACGGTACTGGTTAGGTGATGATTACCTTGTACGATCTGTATCAGACACTGATTCTACAATTCCCACCGAAACATCAGGTAAAAACTTGTATGGTATGTGGAAACACAAGTAGTCTTATATCTTTATTTCAAAATCTAGCGATTGATGTTGTGTTAATCACCATCATTATCACAATTACCATGTTTAAAGTTATCATCTTCACTATTGCAATACTGCAGAAAATTATGAGCAAGAACCAATCGATTTGAAGCTTACGGTTGATATTTGTAATCTCGTCAAAGTCTATGGAAACAGAACCAAAGCGGTAAATATTAGCTATAATTTTAGTATGACGAGGGATTAAAAGTTCATATTAACCAAACAAGGATTTCTTGACAAACCAATTCAGATCAAAAGACATAGATCGAATTTTGATAAATACAAAGTAACTGCTAGATTCATGGTATATCAGATGCTTGTTATAATTGTCATGAATTAGTTGTCATGAATCAGAAATTTGAATAAATCTATCGTTGAAAAATGTCGTTTAATTAGTTTCAGTTGAGTGGTTTGAATATGCGATTCTACGAATCACAAATAACAGCACTACTCGGACACAATGGTGCCGGAAAAACAACAGCTATGTATGCTATCCCTCTTCTTTCTTCTAAATATTTACCACATATTGTGAAAAATTGGTGTTAAATTATTTTTCTCAAATCTTTAAAAAAAATTGTTTCAGATATTTCTATGTAGCAATTTTCAGTTCAATTTTAACGGGTTTAGCGCAGCCAACATCAGGCACAATATTTGTTTATGGTTTAAATATTCAAAAATATATGCGTACTATACGTAGTTACATTGGTATATGTCCACAGCATAATATACTCTTTGATAAGTAAGTTTCATCCAAACTTCTATTTTTGATTACACGTTTTAGGTTACTATCTTAGATTGTTTTGTTGGATGTCCAGTATTGGAACATTCGAGAGGTGTCCACCGATAAATAGGCTCTCTGTCTTTATTAGTTTTTACCGAAATTATTCCATGTTTTATTTACCACATGCTTATTTACTATTTGTAGTTTCAGTGCTAAATTCTTTTAGCTTAACTGTCGCTGAACAGTTGAAATTTTATGGTACTTTAAAAGGCATTCCAACCGACCAACTTAATGATGAAGTCTATGAGACCATAGAGAACTTTGGTTTAACCGCGTCAAAAGATAAACTTGCTAGCTATCTTTCAGGTAAGTTTTGCAGTAAATTCTTTGTAATACAGTTAACGTTGTGTGATTGTAATAAAACGGTATTTTGCACCAAATTTTTGCATAACACAATTGCAGGTGGTATGAAGCGTAAATTATGTATCTGTATTGCTTTAATTGGTGGTTCGAAGTTAGTCATTCTCGATGAACCTACAGCTGGTGTAGATGCTCATGCCCGGCGTTCCATTTGGGATATATTGATCAGAAATAAAAAAGGCTTGTTTTCAGCTTCAAAATTTTTGGCTTACAGCAAAGAAAGATTTAAGTGAACATTTAAGTAAATATGTCAAATATCTGTAAATTTATTGCATTCAATTAACAAGGAATACTGGTAGTGTTAAAAAGTCAAGCAGAAATCATAATCTATTTTTATGAATTTTCCTATTTGTAGAATGAGCTCGTGTACGGAGATTTTGCGTATGATTATTAATACCAGAATTTAGAAAGAGTAAGTAATTTTTTCTAGGACGTACGGTAATCTTATCAACACATCATATGGATGAAGCGGATTTGTTAGCTGATCGTATTGCTATTATATCAGAAGGGCAACTTCAAGTTGCAGGCTCACCGTTGTTCCTTAAAAGGAAATTTGGAAATGGCCTATATTTGAATATTTTAAGAACATCGGTATTTTTTTTGCAACTGTTTCTAAAATTATTGAAGTTTAAAATGGAGATTTCACCAGTGAATTTTTTAATGGCATGTAATTGAAAGTATTGAATTTCTCTGAAATTATAGAACTAATACGTGCAACATTTCATATCTTTAATTAAACTTTACTTCTTCATTCTTTTTTTCAACTTTTCAGAATACCACAGAAGTATTTAAGAGTTCGGTGAAAAATTTTCTATTGAAAGAAACCGGTGGACAGTGTGTACTTGTAGAACAGTTTGAAAATGAAGAATTGTATTGCTTGCCGATCAGTTTAGCTACCTACGAATTAAAAGAGTCAATTTTTTTAATTGTAAAACTAGTTGTCTCTACTTAAAATATTTGCTCTTTTCGGAGATAGAAGGAAGGAAAATTAATTTCTTTTTGCAAGAAAATCAAAATATCAAAATATATAAATATCTTAATAAGATTTCTCAGGGATATTTCTAATTAAACAAATCTTAAGAGTAACTCTTCCAATCTTCCCACTCTTGTCTTATCGTTATTGTTCTTATTTTCTCAAGTATTGTATAATTCTTCACTGCTATTTCAAATTAATTTAAAATCGGTTAACTTTGCAGTTGTTTGCAAATTACAGGTTGTTTGAAAAAATTGAAGAAGCGAAACATGAACTGAACATTGCAAATTATAGTGTCACTGCTCCAACACTTGAGCAGGTAGGTTATTTAACTTTTAATTTCGAATTTAGCATTTTCCTCCTTATCAGATAAAGGAATGAGATGTTTGGCTCAAAATCACCGTCTCAATAAACTTTATAAATTTAATTACATTCTAAAATTTCACTATCGGAAAAAACTAAGGATTCAAAAAATTCTTAAATATATGTCGGCTTTTACATTTAATCCCTCTTTTTTGCAATTAATGTTAACTTGATTACCATCTTCCATGGAACAACTCATTTCTTCGAAATACCTTGCAGATTTTCGTACAATTAGCACCAGCCGAAGAACAAGCTCTGAAAAAGGATTCTGGTAAATGTTGCTTTCCTAATCTTTCCAAAAGACTTCGCAGCCTTTTATACTCTGTCAACGAAAACTTCCTGGATAATTCTACAAATACAATATCTGAAACAAGTATTGCAACTCATTACTGTTTTTAACTTTCTGTTAATCCTTTTTTACGTTTTAACCAATGTTTATTGTCAATTCGAAGTTGAAATATGGTTTAGTGTTTCCTTAGTATTCTTTAGATAGTTTTATGAAGTCAACTGAGATTAAATTTGGGAGAAAAATATTTAGAGCAATGAAGATGTAAATACATTTACAATTATGCTAAAAGAAAATTTGAAGTATTCATTAACATGATAGTTAAATTGGAAAATATGGAAATTCATGGCAGACTTTGAAATTGCCTTGATTTATACTAATTCACTACAGGTCACGAACATCCAGTCGTGGAATATGTACACAGCAAAGCTCTTTTACGAAAGCAACATTTTAAAACTGTTGTTAACAAATGTTTGAATGATTCAAAGCGGAGTATTATGGTCTTGTTCATTAAGGTTAAAGTTGGAATATTTTTATCGGTTTGAATGATATTATTCCTTTAGGACGGACGTACGTCAAAAATGCACCTGAAAAGATGAGCTTGAAGTGGTGTTCTCGATAAAAAGATGAATTAGGTTGAGGCCACGGTGTAAATATTCGAACAGTATTCACTGATAACAATTGCAAGAATGTTATCACCATTCTGTTCTTACCACTACATAACGGTTCTATTTGTAATAGTATTTGTAATTCCTCAATTTGTATTATCAACAGTTGAACATTTTTAGTTTCTAATACCGGTCTTTTTGGTGTTTGGAGCCGAAATGTACAGCAAAATTCTTAGTAAACGTTATTCAAACTATAGACCAGAAACAGCACCTCCTTTGGAACTGATTAGTGGAATTTATGGAAATTGGACATTAAGTTACTTCAGGTTCGATCTTCATACGAAATAATTCATTGCATTAAATGATTTCTTGTCCTATAAACTGATCTTTTTTAAAATTGATTGTTGTAAATCACATTTGCAGGCGTTTTAAGTTGTCGTATCATTGCATCAATAATTGATTATCGTGATGCCCTGATCGTTGTGCAAAATAATTAACAGATGAACTGAATTTCAGCCTGGAAAATCAAAATAAAGCTATGAAAGGTCGAAAGTATCTGAAAGCTTTGACAGCATTTCCCGGGACTGATGTTCGATGTATCAATCATAGCCCTGTCAGGTATTTTTATCAGCAATTCCAGTTTTAAAATTTAAAAGTTCGAAAGTTTAAATCACTTGCCAATTGCCAAATACGAAATTTTAAATCAAGGCTCTTTATTGAATTTCAGCCCAGCTTTGGATGGAACAATCTATCCCTGCTACACCAATGTTACATTTTTAACAAATCTTAGTTTGCCATCAAAATTAGCTCCTTTTAACGTCCCGCAAAAGTATGTTTTGTCTCAGTTAGTGCATTATAATACTTATATAAATCACCTGAATTTGTAGTTTAAAAAATTGATTAAATTGTTCATCAATTTATATTAAATAAAGAATTCAGAAAATATTCCATTTGAAATGAAATGAAAAAGAAAAAAATGCAAAGGATCAGAAGACAAGTGAATGAATGGAAAAAGATGTGTCCAATCCATTGACTAGGATCACTGAATATCCAAATATTTTAAAATAACTTTTGTTCTAATTAAATTTCAGGTTGGTTTTAATTAGATCTCAAAATTCAACAAATAAAACACTTATATCGATGAGATTTTCCTTCTTTTTAAGATGCGGTTGTGATTCTTCGGGTTGGAATTGTACAACGATAAATGATTTTAATTATGAATTGGATAATGTAACACTTCCAACTGCCAACATTATTTATGATGTTACTTATCGCAATATTTCACAATTTCGACTACTCACTTCTGATTTGACTGTCAAGGATCCGTTCATGTTAGTTGTTGTTCTTTTTTAAAACCGAAAAAGTTTCAGACAGTATCTTTTATTTATTGAATTCTAATCTTTCAATCCATGATGTAACGTTCACTGTATTGATAGCCTTAAGGAAGTAAATCTGTTAGCCTTGATTGCTATTGATAATCCTGATTATAAGCATTGAGTACTATTAAGTATTATCTAAAATTCTATTGTTGGTTCCAGTTATCCTTCGATGAAAGTTATTCCATTTATTCAATACTCTATCCTGTAATTCTGACACTCATAATGATGGATAAAATGCATTCTACATAAAAATATTTCTCATCTGGTTCAAATTTTCAAAGAAAAAACTTTATGTACACTTGATCAAGCATTGATTTTACATTTAATTTTCATATTCTCAAGGATTGGAGGTTGGCAGTTTGCACAGTTCAGTAGAGTTGCTTTGAATGGTACAGAAAAGTTACGTGCGCAAATTGGTTGGCATGATTTATGTAAGTATTAAGTTTTCAATTTGTCAACTTCATTTGTTGAAAGTATTTTAAAAAGTTCATAATAATGGCATTCCAATGTTACGCAGGAACTTAAGTAGAATTCATGAATTTCGAGCTATATTTAGGTAATTTTGAAATTATTTTTAGAAGCCTTTTTAGCAGCTAAAAAGTCTTGTTTGTTTTCTGCGCTTTTTCTTCAACTTTATTTTAGTGAATTTTATGAAGAAAGCATCAAAAGTATGGGACATCGATTGGCAACGTGCTATGTCTAATGTAAACTTTGTAGAAAATCCATTCAAGCCTCGGAATAAAACCTTTAAGGATCTTGTTGCTATTTCAATGGCAAATTTTGATACGGAAGAAAACAGTAAGGTAATTTTTAATTGAAATATTTTACAAGGAGATCCAAGATGAACATCTCTAAGTTTGTTAGCATCGAAGATCTTTTATTAATAGTGCAAAAAAAGAAAAAAAATGAGAAAACATCAATGTTATTCGAGTCAAGACAACTCAAAATTTAAAAGATTATATGATGAGTGGTTTTTTTATGATATAATCCTTTGATCATAATAACAATAGTGATAGTAATAATATCAGTAATAATAATGATAATCCCATCAATTGCGCAATCTTTTTTGCTTTGCTTGGGTTTGTATTTCTAATTATAACTCTGCAATCGTTTTTTCGTACGAAACAGAAGAAAAACGGCTATGCTTTTCAAGAAAAACGTCTATGCTTTCTCTTCCTAAGATTCTATGAAATTATCCATTCACTCAGGTTGAAACAATGTTATTTGAGCAGTGTTATGATCAAGATGAACGTGGAATGTAATTTGGGCAATTCTTGCCATATTTGTTAATATCCTTTGAGAATGAAAACAGTTTCAAATAAATAATATAAGAAGTTTATTCGGATAAGGAAAACTATTAGGGGAAATAAGAAGTTATTAGTTGTTATTAATAAAAATTAATGAATTATATTACTGATAATAAAGGTACTAATTTTTAGGTATTCAAAGGACTTTGCATAATTTGTAGTGGATGCTAAAGTTAGGGAAATTTGAGCTGAGCCATAACAGAGAAATAATATACTTTGATATAATGAAAAATATGACCAGTATTAAATTGGATTAGTTGTTGAATTGACAGTATGGTAGGAAATGTATTTAAGGTATGGTTCAACAATAAACTATGGCATTCGTTGCCAATTTTCATTAATACATATCACAATGCAATTTTACGCTCTCAAAGTTCGTCAGATCCGGCAAATATTGGAATCCTTACTTATTCACATCCAATGAATTATAGTTTATCGTCGTATATCACCGGTATTCCATTGTAAGCCATTTAATATACAATAATTGAGATTACAAATAAAACCATTCATTTTTATCTTGTAGCCATTTTATAATTTCCATCAACTTATCACAGTCCCAATGATACTTCTATGTTTGAATTTTATCCCTAAATGGGTACATATCTTTTTTCCAATAGCACTAATCATGCTTAAGTTTCTCAAACATATCTACCGTTACCCTTCGTCAATTCCCAGAAATTGTTAACTGATTGCAGTACTTAAGTAGTTATCCACATTGATCCGGTTGGGAATGTAATAGCAGTCAAAAATTGAAACGAAGTTGTATAATATTTTTTTCCAAATATTTTCCGTTACAAAATGAAAAGATTTTTTTCACTTGGTCATTACTCAATGATGTATTTCTTACATTTCAGGATCAGGATGATGTCTTTCCGGATAATTTTGTTGTTGTTAGCTATTTCACTTGTTACTGCATGTTTTTGCTTACCACTTGTTGAAGAACGTGTATCGCTTAGTAAACATTTGCAAATGCTTTCGGGTCTTACGCCTCTTATCTACTGGCTTGCTAATTTTGTCATTGATATTGTAAGTTTTCATTTCAAAATTGATCGCCTATCAATCTCTCTTTGAATCTAAGTTAAAAAGAAAATCTCCTGGTGATAAAATAATATATGAAATAATAATATTCTATTTCAGATAATATACTTAATAGTTGCTGTTATTATTGTCATTTCATATAATATTATGGAGGTGGATCATTTTGTTATCACCGGTTTCCATTCCGCTTCACTTTTCTTCCTACTATTTTGTGCTGGGTAAAAGTTTTTCTTTTTATAAATCTCTCAACACAAAGAAATTCCTGGAAATACAATTTTTGATTTCATTGATTTTATTTTAGGTTATCACTAATTTCTCTTACCTATTTGTGTCAGACACTATTCAGCTTACCATCATTGGCGTACATTGTTATCGGTGTTGGATTCTTTTTCATTGGTGCAAACTGCACTACAATAATCATTTTCTTAGAGAATCAATTGTTGAAGGTTAGAAAAGGATAGCTCAAAGTTTTTTAACTTAAAGATTTGAAATTCTTCTATTTATTTGTTATTTAAATTTCAAAAGATCTTTAGTAAAAATTTGAAAATATCAGATTCTAAAAAGTGTTAAAAACAATATACATTCTTTCTTGTTTGTTGATACTTGGAATAATTTTTTTAATTTAACAATTTTAGGATGAAGCATTAGTAATGGCTTATAAAATTTGTAGCGTATTATTTATGGTATTTCCTCATTACAATCTTGGAATGGCTGCTTACCGATTGAGTTTCGTTGGTGTATTACGAAAGCGAAGTGAACTATATCTTAGTATGTTTCAATACACTTGTGAATTCCGCTGCTTCGAACTAGCACTCAAAGCAAAATCTCTTTCTGCGCAATGACACTATCGAGTATTTTTGTCAGCTTGTTCAGAAATTAAAACTGGCTGAATAGCAAATATTCGCACTGATCTTATTATTTCCCACTTCTGTCAGTTGCTAATGAACCTTTTTAATTTCAGAAGATATAAATCGAAAAGACCAAATTAAACATTTACCATTACCTAATCCGCTTGAATGGCATTTAATGGGAAAGCATTTGTTAGCACTTATCATAGAATTTTGCATCTGTTTACTGGTCTTGCTCTTAATTGAATATCGTCATCGTCTAAACTCATGGATAAAGTGGGTATTTATTAAGACTGCAGTAACATTCTTTCTGGGCGCAGTGGTGAAGTTACCAAAAGATAATAGTACTTTAATTAGTTTTTTGTTTATTTATGATATTGGCACTATTTTGACAAAGTTTTTTGGAACTATGAGTTGATGCAGTTCCATAGATTTTAATTCATTTAAAGTTTAAGGCCATGGAAAAGAGAAGTCGCTATTATTGATAATTTTATTGAATTATTCGAAATTTTTAAAAAAGAAACAGAATTCGGTATATAGGTTTTTGCAGCAAAACATCTAGTAGGTAACTCATAGATAAAGTGGCATCAGCAGTGTATGATAGCGGTAAAGAACATCAATAAAATCAAAAGCTGATAGTTGATCCCTTGAAAATTTTAGGAATTTGAGCGCAAATGCATTGATAAATTCAGTTGATGATACTGAAATATTTACAGATATCGAGAATTCATGCGAACAATGCAGCTGGTTGCTAGCACAGAAGAGACTGAATTGGATGAGGACGTTAAAGTGGAGCACATACGAGTGGATGCGTTAAGTTTAGAACCAAACAATGACCATACACTGATTGTTAGCGGTGTATCAAAGGTATTTTATTTTAATCAGTTGTGATCACTTTTTACAGGTTGAAAATTTGCTTAGAATATATGAATGACTTCAAACAATGACACAGTTTTTTTTTTAGTCCTATGATGGGCAAACATTAGCAATACGTAATGTTTCATTCGCAGTTAAAAATGGTGAATGTTTCGGATTATTAGGTGTAAATGGAGCGGGTAAAACATCAGTGTTTCGTATATTAACCGGACAAGTATCGGTTGGTTCTGGAGATATACTCATTAACAATAAAAGGTTTCTGTTTCGGAAAACTTTTCATGAAATTTTTGCTGATTAAAGGTAAGAAGATAAAAGATTATCTATTTGCTTTGTTACTGACTATTTTCTTAAGAGAGAAATATCTTCTACGACAACGTGAGCACTATTATTGCATTCTATATTCCTTAAAAAAAAAGCAAATATCGGATCTTATTATCTTCCATATGAAAGAATTCAGAAGAACGACTAATTATAATATAATGAGACTAAAGATTTATTAAGTAGAAAAAGCAAAAGAAAACCACAACAATTTTTTTAGTATTCATTGCGGAAGTTCTAGTAATTTGAGCAATTGTGGCTACTGTCCACAATTTGATGCCTTAAATCCAAAATTAACAGCAAGAGAACATCTTCGTCATTATTCGCTTCTTCGTGGCATCAAGAAAGATGATGTGGACATTGTAAGTTATCCTATTATACAAACTGATACCTGGATACCACTCAGCTCGGATCTTAAAGTAAATTTAGGTCTTTAGATAGTGAAATCATTTGTAGTATCGTATGTCGAAGTTATCAATAGTTGATGAAGCTAGCAGTGGATTGTGATATCTAAATTTAGTCAATTCAAAAGTAGTTGCGATTTCTTTTTGGCTCGTTTAAAGCTTAGAGGGTATATGTTTGGTTACTCTTGGCATAGCACAGTCATTGTCATTTCCGTAACTCGAAATCAAAATTGATTCATTACAAAATATGGCAGATGAAATTGAAACCTCATTTGCTAACAATTTTAGGTGGTGAACTGGGCATTGAATGAGCTGCAACTGAATCCTTATGCAGATGAGATCGCTTCAAATTATTCGGGTGGTACTAAGCGTAAATTATCAGTTGCTATTGCTCTGGTAGCGGATCCACCGTTATTACTGCTTGTAATCTTATTTTCAGTTGGAAAGAAATAACTAACTAAAACATAGAATAAGTGTTTCGTTAGTTTCGATAATTTTTAGCTCTCCATCTTTCCTGAGCGATACTGAGATATGAATGAATAAAATGTGGTAGATTACTTGCTTAGCTACTTGATTTGAGCTATTGCTTAGTCATACATTCATTGCTTATTCATATCACTTCACAAGCATTTCTCTTCAGTATGCTTCTAATTTCAATTTTCACTTTCATAGTCTTGAAGGATGAGCCAAGCGCTGGAATGGATCCAGCAGCCCAACGTTTCATGTGGAATGTTTTGCTAGCGTTGCGAAAAAATAAGCGTGCAATGGTGATAACATCACATAGCATGGAAGAATGCGAAATACTTTGCAATCGAGTAGCAATAATGAATCATGGACAATTTCGATGTGTCGGATCTATTCAACATTTGAAACATAGGTCCTCATCTTTTTGTTTATCAATAATAATATAGAGCAGGTTTAAGGCAATTTCACTATCTCATCTTATCTTCATGCCACGTTGATCCTAAAACACCTAAGCAACATGTTAAGCGTTGATATTCAAGATTTTTTTCTGCTATTTTAACTTGTTATTCTTTAGTTTATTGTATTATCATTCTAAAGAGTTTCAATTATTCAAGCAATTCTGATAACCGAATTCAATTACTACTATTCATTTTATTAGGGATTGTACGTTACTTGATATTACTGCACATTAATTGGTACGACTCATTGCATTTAATATTTTCCCTATTAGATACTATTGCTATCGCTAGAATATTTAGATAATATAAATTTTTGGTTTTAAGATAGATGTTTTTCAGATTTGGTGAAGGATACACACTAACAATCAGATTATCAACAGATGAAGATATTGGTAAAGTTCAAAGTTTCATGGAAATTCTTCTACCTTCTGCACGAGTAAGTCTTCAAATTACTATAGACCAAAGTTTCAACAAACTTCTAGACATTAAAATTCCAGATTTGTTTGTTCTTATCCTACTCCCAACTGTTGGCTGCGATTACTTCAGTATTAAGTTTATAATAACAAACTATTTGCAGTTGGAAGCTGTACATTTCTTGACTATGTTTTACCAAATTCCGAACGTATCTTGTACAATTGCAGATGTATATGATGTGATATGCAAGGTTAGTTCCTAAAATAAATCTCGAGAAAATTTTGAACTGGTTAACTTTCTCTATACTAGACCGAACTTATTACTTTCATAATAAAAATAAAGTGAAAGACTGAACAACCCCATTAAAAGCGAACTAAAAGCTTTGACTTGATTTTAACATGGTCGAAAAATCAAACTTAAACTTAAATTTGTTGAATGAATTGTAAATTATGGATAACACAAATGCGCTCAAAATTATATTTGAATTAATGTAAAAATCCTCATTCCAAACCGAATGTAAGTTATAATCTTGGTCTTTTAAATCCATCGAAAAAATAGATGCCATAAAATAGTGAAGTGATTAGTAATTTATTATAATTGAAAATGAATCCTTATAGATGCAAGATACCATAGAAATTGATTACTCACTCTCACAAACAACACTGGATGATATGTTTGTTTCATTTGTCAACATTTTGCCAGACAAAACTGGTAACTGAACAACATCACCCCATATTGCTCGAATTCAATGGATATCATTTTACCACCAATTTTTTTGCTATTTTATTGAAATTCCATTTCTCAATCTTCTCCCGAATGTAATTATTCATTTAAATCGTAAATAAAGGTGAGTGAAGGTTTCAGCCTAGAGTTAGAAAAATCCTGCGACTTATCTAATTTTGTTTGAAGTCAAATGACAATTTTAAGCTAAAAATATCATCCCAAGAAAAGAACAAATCTTCACAAATTTTTTATTTCCTGTGTTTATTTTCATTTATCTTCGATCTGTGATAAATCCTTATTGTCATTTTGCAGCTTTGTTCTTGTAGCGTATATAGAGAGCTCCACAGAATATTCCTTTCATTTTTCTCTTCTTTTACATAAAATTTGAAATTTGTTTCCTTAAAATACTCTTCCTTTACTTTTACCATTTTATATGAAATGTCTCTGAAGGGATTTACTTCCCTCGTTGATTGGTAAATGACCTCATAAGAATTACCAATGATTTAACATTTACCGTTATCACAATTCATGTTGTTTTTGTCACTATCTTCACTTTTCTTTTTAATTGATTTCATATAAAGTGAAATTTTATTACTTTACAAATATTATTTTATAAGAGACGAGAAATATTATTGTACCAAACAGTATACTGATAAAAACGCTTTCAAAATAAAGGACAATTGCAAGTTGCAACTTGCGACTAATACCGACATTTGCCAGGATAACTTTTTTTCAGCGCCCTAACATAGCGAAACTGACATCTCGCCTTGCATTAAACTATATATTAGCTTTCTAAAACTCTTAAATTTGCTCGTACACGATAAATCAGTTATTATAATAATGACAAATAGTTCAAAAACTGCTACCTTATATCTTTAGCCCTGCTCTACTTGCATCTCTCTATATGCTTCTAATTTATATCTTTCAAAAAAGTTCATGAGTTATTGTTAAATCTTGCGAAAAAACACAAGTTATAGCAACTAGTAAATAGACATCATCATGCATTTTTTCGCATAACTGAACTAAAAGTATTAATGCCTCCAGGCCGTAACTTCGTAGAAGACGCACTGCCGACAAAGTCCTATAAATAGTACAAACATTATTCAGATCTTGCAACGAACACTTTATCGGTAAAGGTTATTCTTTTACCAAAGTACAAGGGATGGATGTTCACGTAGAAAATGTACGTATTGTTATTAAACTTAAGTTTGCTTTGCTTGACTTTTATTCCTTATTCCTTATGTACTGTTACAGCTAGTTAATCGATTGCGGATTTGATAAGTTAACAAAAAAAGGAAATTCATAGGTTATTGTGCAATCTTAAGAAAAAACATGTTTCCTTCAAAATAGCAATACTTACTTGATCATCGCATGTTTTCTCTGGAACACGGTGATCCCTAGAAAAAGCTGCTATAACATAAATGAAAATCTCACCTTCTGTTGTGCTGTGGAAAATTCCATACTAGATATGGCAAATTTTAAATGCATACTAGAATAAGCATACCACTGCATTCGTTAATATCAATAGTAATAAAAAGTTCGAAGTTTGAAATCTTTTCTTAACTTCAGAGAATAAGCAAGCTGTTGACAAGCACTGGAACAAGTTTCGAGCTCGGAAACTTTTTGGTTCAAAGCCAATAAAAACAATTAATGTACAAACCTATTACATCTGTCCACAATAAACCAAATTTCACGCGTGAGATCACTTGCAATCAACCCATTCACACGATTCTTTATAAATGACAATAACAATATTCCATCGAGACGAAGTACATTTTCAGCAAAATTCAATAAACAGCGTTTAACTTCCACATCGATGTAGCTGCCATTAGCCTGAACACCACACGACGCAAGAATTATAACAAAGTATAAAATAATCCATATTTTCAGCTTAAGTTTTAACCATGAAATATGAAATTTCAGAAAAGATTAGGAAATTTTCAAAAAACGGAAATACCTGCAACAGAGATAATACACGCTTATAATGTAGATAGGGAAAAAGCAGAAGAAACGTAGCATCTACTGCACTCACTACGTTAATAATCACCAGTATTGAAAGCCAAAACCACAGCGCCACATATAATTTTTCATTCAGCACATTAATCATCAGGACACACTGCATCGTATGGGTATTCACTTGGCCAATTTGCTGAAATCCTCAACATTATAGTAAGTAAAATTCGAATAACTTCATAATTATTTATGTAACGTAACTCATTATTCACTGACATTATTTATTAACATTATTCATGTTAATTCATGTAATTTAAAATAATGCGGGATTTTATTCTTAATTATTGAACCAATAGTCTGTTAATTATAGGGTAAGATTTGTCGATATGATTTGACAGTTAGCGTTGCAAGTTAGCCTATTTTAAATCCATGCTTAGGAGTGTCCAACCAAATCTCATCATTCATACTGCGAAAAAAACTCAGTGCCTCGTATTAAAAAGTGCTCACTCTACAATAGGCATAACTTAACTCAAAATATTATGAAAAAGCCAAATAACCATACAGCAATTTTGACATCGCAGAATGTTACCCGTGGAAATATACCCGATGTCTTCCAGTCGTTACCTTTAAAGATATTCTCCACAAACTAGAATATTTCACAATTGGAATCCGTAAAGGAATGATTGTTTCCCAAATCTTTCAAATTTTTTTAAATTTTGGCAGAAATAAAAATCTAATGATAGGTAGCAAATAGAACTTACACGGTAGCCCCAAAGCAAACAACCGTCACCAACGAAATTATTTATGAGTAAAACTTGACATAAGCAACTGCCGAAATAGAACCATTTCACGAGCACATAAAAGTGATATGCCGAACAGCACTTGTTAGTCCGTCTTTAGAAAAAAAATACCAGATAGAAATCACAAGTTTAAAAGACATCAAGATTAGCTACAGTTTTATAATACATCCCGCCATATCTTATTTCATACTTTCAATACCCTATACCTGCATATTCTAAATATTAGAAGTTTCCTTCTGTTATAAGACGATAGTTATAACATTATAGATTAGTCGTGGTTGAAACAGCAAGTTAAAACCAAGGCTGCAAGTAGAAAAAGCCAAGCATAACCTTAAAATCAACAATTCAGTCATTACCTTCTCTGTTTGTACTTAATATATCCAACGGCAAAGTTAGCGACTCTTCTGAGATGCTTCTGACGAACTGATACTGTCGTAATAGACGGTAATTTCATTGCTTCTTCCACAACAGAACGCATATCCAAATCTACATCATAATTTCAAAATAATTTTGAATGAATAGTTAATTAGTTATGCGAACTCAGTTTAGGAAGAGGAGTTGTGTAAAGCAATAATTCCTTCTTGATATTATTTTTTTCAATATCACCACATTTCACCTATGCTTAAGTTAAACTCCTGAATTATATCTGAAATTAAGTACAACTAATCAGGAAATCATGTTAGAAAGGGCAAGTCAAGCCTTTCTGAATCACAGTTATTTCATTAAACTTTGACGGTGATATAAGAAAAATCGGTACTACTTACCACGCGTTATTACAATAACGTTCCACAGAAATTTTGGTAAATAGCAAAGTAAAGCCTGTAGCAATAATACATAAGGCACCCACTGAAACATATAGTTTTTTCAGTGTTGTCGTTAGCGCTTCAATTTTATCATATAATTTTAACAAGTTTATCAATGTCAAAGAGTCATCCTTTATCCTAAATAGGATTTTCTATAATATGTAATTGATCATTCATATTTATCGTATCCACCTAGTTCCAAATAAAAATCTAATTGAAATTTCAAAATCGAATATGTTCAAAAGGCAAACGCACTTGATAATAGACGATTTCTTCTTTAAAAACATTCGTTGATTCACCTTTCACAATAATTCTGCTTATATTTACCATATATGTGTTGCTCACAAAACAATAATCCTGTACATAACTAACCCATGTACCTATAATCATTTCAATCAAAAATCTAATTCAAATTCAATTACTTCAAAAATTATGACAATTTAAGGGACATTTAATATTTACGTCATATTCCAAAACGTAGAAACTTGCAAACAACAACCTTGTTATTATAGTATGCATAATTCATCCTGATAAGTAATACTAATATAGTTTATCATAAGCAATATTAGCACATTTATTAGAATAATATGGTCTTTTTTTTTCTATAAATTTATTTCTTACCATTAATTCTTACTTCATTTTTATTTCACTTAGAATTTTCAGTTCATTTTCTCTGTTTAATTTTAAAAATTGCAAAATATTGAAGTTCTTTAGTCCTAATTTTTATTTAAAAACTACAAATATATTTCAATCACTGCTTCAAGTATTTAAGAAGTAGAAATAAAGATCGTTTGTTTCCCTACAGCTTACATCTGAACAAATAGGTAACCTGGAAAATGTGCAGGTACCATACATTGGATTGCCGTACCAAAATGTTGCTTTGCACCTGTAAGTGTTGCCATAAACATGAAAATGCCCACTGTATACACATAATTCAGGCGATCCACGAAATCATCTACAGGATCCAAATGTGTTGCCATAAATTTACTTGTTATTTGTTCAGGCCATACAAACATCTTGAATATTTCCTCCTCTTTTTTTTTTTTTTTTTTGAAATTCAACTCTAAAATAAAATTCAAGGCTAAATTTTATCCTTATTATGAAATGAAAAAAAGCACAATAATAGAACGAAAAACTAAATTAAAATGATTAAATTTCTAACAAATTTACATAAAATGAAAACAAACATTTGAAATTTTCATAGATTAACTAACATGCAACAATGTTTATATCTTATACATTTCAAAGGATATCTTTTACTAAGCTATATAAATTACAAACTCAAAAAGAGAAATCAATTGAATATAATCTAAATAAGTAAATATCACTTACAATAAGTAACATTATCATTATCATGAAATGATAACACTTTTCTAGCTCATTGATAATGATCGTAGAATAATCCACGGATTAACGTACGTCAAATTACGCCATATATATGTATGAGAAGAATAGTAGAAATGAAACACGATGGAACTTACAAATGTAACAATTAATTTTTGATTATTTACCCATCATACTATTAAAAAGTAAGTAAACCTAAAGGGAAAAAAAAAAAAAAAAAAACGGACGTACGTAAGTTTTCATACAAAGTGGTACGTTAAATAATTGTTATGGTAAATGAACGTACATATTATCATCGTTAAACGTAGAAATGACGATAGGCAAATAAGTAATATACGTTTAATCAATTTAATTAAACTTTTTTTTACAATGATATCTTCTTGATAGCTTTAGGTATAATCTTCTTTTCAATCATAATATCAAATATTTGCAATAACGAACTTTTATTGGAAATTTAAATTTTGTTACATTTAATGAATGAATTTAGTAAAATCAATAAAATTTAAATTATCTTCCGTAATTTTTTGATCCAATTTAACACAATGTACCTAAATAATAATAATCTACAGAAATATGGATGTTGAAATGTTTATTCATTCATATAGCTACCGTAATCTATTATTGACAAGTTTCCTAAAATTATCATCGATTTTTCAGATGAATAAATTTAAAAAAAAAAATGATATTACTGTATTAAATTATTTAATTTAAAATTTGTTGATACTATAATATTAATTACTTAGACAGCTTCATAATCTATAAATTAAGCTAACTTTATTTGCTTTATTTAAGAATTCGCGTTGTTTTAGCGTTAAATCCAAATTTCTTGGCATATATTCGGGTAATACAAATATTTTCTGTAACTGAGCTTGATCCAAAAATTGACTCATTAATTGCGATCTATCATCATCGTATGAATCCTCAAATCATTAAATTGTTGGAATTTTTGAAATTTTATCTTTTAAAAAATTACAAAGGTTCAGTGTTAGAAATTTGAAGTGTAATAAAATTTTTATCAATTTTTAAAATTTTTTAAAATCTAGAAATATTAGTTTTTCCTCCTTTTTTTCTTTTCTTTTTTGTTTTATTGAAGAAATAAATTGATTGAAATAGCATTCCTCACCAAAAAATCTTGATTTTCCAGAGTATTGGATGATTTACTGTAAAAATCAACCAGGGTACAAGATGTGAAGAAATATATATAGGCTGTGATAAAAATTGCCATGAGTAAAATTGAAATGGGTAAGAAAATCAGTACTGCATACCAGGTCTACAATTTCATATTTTCCATAATTTTATTTTATTCGAAAAGATTAAACGATGAAATTTATTGAAATACATAAACTATCTATTATTGATAAAATCTAATCTGTAATTGGCCAATATCGGATATTAGCTTACAATGAATAAAATTTAATGTTATCTCAAGCAATTCGTCAACATCTTCTTTCATTACTAATTATTGTATCATAATAAAATATTTGTAGTAGAACATTAATGATATAATAATCAACTGTAAATAAACCCAATAATTCAGGAACAGATGATCCATATATTTATGACCACTCTTCAACTCACTTCAACATTAAATGAATGAGAAGAAGATTTATAACCTTCTTATTTCAATCCACTGATAATTTTATATCAATTAGCAATAATTTCAGATATAGAAATTAATCTTTGAAATCTTCATCAATTGTTTTTTACAATATTTTGCATCATATTTTTGTATTGTAAATGATTTTCAGGCCAGATATTATCAGTCCACTTTTAGAACTGTACTGTGCAAATAAGTGAAATAAAAGATGGATGGTTTTAGGATGAAATGAATAAGTATTTATTTCCAGTGAAACTGTTATTCAGAACTAAGTTATTCTCTTTTAAGGGCTACGAAATGAACTACACATAATCCGGTCAGAAATCAGTTCTATATATTTGTATACAGAAATTACACAACTGGACAAGAAAAAAGTAGAGAAATATAGATCATAGTACAGAAGTTCGGAAATGTATCCCAATACTTGAATATATAAATACTCTTACTGAACAACAATAAAACAAGCTCTTTAATTACAAAATACTGATCTCACTGCCAGCAAAGTCGGCTCCTGATAGCTTCAGAAAAAAAACATAACTTCCAGAAAAAATCATACAACTATGAAAGGAAATCCAATTACAGTAGCATCCAAGTTATTACTATACTTTTGTAATTAAAGATCCTAATAACTTATTTACAATACACAAGATATGGTTAAGATTTTCTATTCTTTTCCTTAAAGCAAGTTTTTAGCCATCATTCAACTTTTATTCAAACACCATACATTTCTCATGGTGAGAATGTCACAGCAAATTTGACAAACCCTAGCCGGTTTCTCAATACCATATTTGAGTATTGGCACTTCTTGTTCCGAACAACGTGCACACACTAACCGTCCACAATGCCTAAAGTATTTCACAAGATTTTGAGGTTTAAAAATTTATTCAGCACAAGTACATTGCTTGGAGTTTGATGAAAATATAATTTGATGAGTTATCATCTCAAATATCACGGTAGATTGTGTTTAATTCTCTAGTACTTTGAAATTTTAATTCTATGCGCAACATCTACCGCTTAGTACAGTACTTGTAGTGAAACTCAATAAGACAAATCAGGATGCAAAGGTATAGCATACATAAATTAGTATACAGTAAGAAACGCGAAAAGTAAAGGTTACAAGTAAAAGAGGTGAAATTAAACCAA
>JABVXV010000033.1:0-126515 GCA_013365325.1 Dipetalonema caudispina | reverse complement strand
GTACTTGTAGTGAAACTCAATAAGACAAATCAGGATGCAAAGGTATAGCATACATAAATTAGTATACAGTAAGAAACGCGAAAAGTAAAGGTTACAAGTAAAAGAGGTGAAATTAAACCAAAGTAAAGTATTACAAAATGATACACAGTTTTTCTTAAAAATATAACTGAACTTCCGAACGATTCACATAAAAAAGAAACAGAAAATACCTGCAATGATGTTTTCGCATTGTCAGCGAAAATTTTACTTCACATTCCGAACATGAATGACCATCAGCCCAACACGGCTCACGCTCTAGTTTATCTGAATTCATATTCCTTTAGTTTTTTCGAAATTTCTGTTCCATGAAATATACCAGGAAAATTGAAACCTTTTTCTTTTAAGAATCATTTCTTAGGAATTCTTGAAAATGTCTTTAAAAGATCCATAAAATTTTTGATGAATTACTTTTTCACATGTAGGTACTTCAGTCCAATTCTATAAACAATACAAAAGTTTCGAAATTAATAATTGCAAACTACCTAATAATGAAAAAAGGAGCTGCTTTGTTGGCGTCACATGTTTGAAAACTGAGATACCTGCTTGACTGACAATACCCAAACAAACACCATACCGTAGCAATGCATGACACATATTTTCATTCCCTTTCAAATATGACAACAAAAATACTGCAAGTAAAACGTTTGTAAGCTCTATAATTGGATGTGAATAATTGCAATTTCAATCATGAATAAAACATAAAATGAATACCAAAAGAACCTAGCTATTCTAGAAAATCTGAGTTGATATTTGAACTATATCATCCAATTTTCATAAATTAAGTAAATCAAATTACGTTCAGAATTCCAATTACCTAATCAACTTTTAAAGGCAATGCAGCTTTTAGCGGAACCAGTACAGTATTAGCCGCCGTGAGACATAACAGCGAATTACAGTATGAAGGGTTTTGCAAATTCAACTATTTTCAAATCTGTTTCAATTCCGTTCAGTTCAATAAAGTAAAGGGAACCTGTAAATCCATCCACATCTTTTGCATCTAAAGGAAACTGAGGATCAGCATTGAGAAACATCTGCAGTATATCCAACGAATTTGTTCTTGACAAATCTCCAGCAGTAAAGAACAAAGCATTCTGCTGCCTGAGAAAATACTCAAATTTTTACATGTCTCTGTCAATAACGACAATATAAGTAAACACATTTTTAACTTCGCAAGAAGTTTTTTGACGACTAAACTGAGGACCAATGAATATCCTGTCATAAGTTCAAGAATTCTGAGGTACGTAACTTGAATCAGCAACATCTTTGGACTGTTAAATTAAAATAAACGGCTAGCATCATGAGTAGAATAATAATAAATAGCAATGTTTAGTGTGCAATCGTATCACAATGTGTGCACCAATCGTGATATTTCTTACAGAAGAAAGTTCCTATAACTTACCACACATAAGCGAACAATAGAACTTACTTTTTATTAACAGCACGTAAATTTATTCGCGAGTCGCTAATCAGAACATTAACACAGGCTACACTTCCTCCTGATACGGCTCTATGCAACGCTTAAATATTCAACGAATATTCGAAACGAAAAAAATATCACTATCGAAACTAACGAAGCTTTGTCTACAATATATAATTTCATAAAATATTACGATTTCGCAGTAATCACATGGAAGTAAAATTAAACTTGAATTATTACTTGAACCATTTAAATTACATCCAACTAACCAAAATAACTGCGCTAAAATTAACTTACGTGTGTTCCCCAATGCGTCTGGAACATTAGGCTGGGCACCGTTTTCCAATAAAATCATACACAACGCTTCGTGATTATTATATGCAGCAACATGCAGTGGTGTAAAACCATCAGCACTGATTGCGCTGACGTCAGCTCCGGCTAAAATCTGCAACACATGGTAAGTCAATTTTTAATGTTAATTTACCTTACATTTACATTGTATGCCGAATAAGCTTCAGTGTATCTTAATATTGCTGGTGATTTTTATGATTATTAAAATACAGAAATTCAATCTAAAGAACTCATTTCTTTCAATTTACAAAAAAGATGTTTGTTTTATCATTTGGGAAATGAATTTCAAAGAAGCAGCAGGTTAATATATGTTCTTAGTTTTGTACAAGGAGAAAAATTTTTCCAAATTCAAAGATTTTGTTGAGCTATTGCCTTGAATTTTATTGAATTATTTCAATAAGAGAAAAAGATTTTATAAGATATTCTAATTCACCTCCATTTGTTGTGAAAGCAAAGTTAACTGCAAAGTTCACTAAATTTATTAATTTACCAAATTTCGCATTATAATTTCGCTGCCATACTGAGCACTAAGATGCAGGGCGGTAACACATGACTCATTCTGAGCACAAGCATTAACATCAAAACTGGTAGTTATCAAAAAAAGCACTGATTCCAAATCAGTTGCTCTCACTGTTTTGTGCAATAACATCTCGCCATTCTTATCCACCTGTAAATTAACATACACTAAAAATTTGAACTTCTAAATCTAATTCTCCTTCTTATTAAATTTTTGATTTTGCAAATTTTTAAATCTTGATATATATTGAATTCATAACCTGCGTGATTAAGTTCGGTGCTTTTTTGATAAGAGTCTCAGCGGCCAAGTAATTACGTATTTCGATCGCTATATCCAGAGGTGTATTTCCGTAACAATCCGTATCCAGAAGCAAACCAGGATTACAATTACTCAATAATTCTTTCAGGATTGTCATATTCTGTTTATAAATCGCTAAATGGATAGCCGAACGTTCCTCTGCATCCTAAATTTTTAAAAATAGCTTTCGGAATCTAAAATAAAAACCAGTAATTAGGCGAGTACAATAAGACTATTACCTTCCTGTCTAGCCTAGCTCCTCGTTCAATTAAGCACAATGCAACATCGTCAAAGTCAGAACGAATGCAAGCAAGTAGCGGAGTGTCTCTACTGGATTGCTCCCCATTAATTTGTCTTTGTTCCGGAGCATCAATATCACATCCACTGCAATGATTCAATTTAAATATCCATAAAACCGACCGAAGTGCCAAAAATTCCAGAAGTCTCAAAGTGGCTGAGAAAACTCTGCTGTATACTGGCAGGTCAAGAATACTCATAAAACGGGCCCAAGTTTAATAACCGGCACCGTTAGCTTCTTCCTGTTCAGGACCGTATCCTATATATCGAGAAGTAAAGTGAAATAAAAATCCTCACGCATCAATCAAGAAAATGGCCGCATCATGCAACTTCAGGCCAATCGCTTTGTGTAGCAATGTTTGGCGACAATTGCCACTTTCATTGTAAAACCAACCGTTCAAATCGCAGCCACTATCAATCAAAGCTTTTGCGACTTCAAATGAGCCTGAATTTATTATGCAGTGCTCCAAATATAAAACAGCTATAACCTATGTTCATCAAAAACTCTTACATTTCACTTTGATGTTTAAGAAAAGTTGAAATACAAAGACGGTCGTTATTTACAGTATTCAACAGCTAACCTTGCTGCAAAGCTTCCCATAATAATGAAGCATTCATATACTTTTCGTTCTCGCCAGTAAAAGTGCAAAGACGGCGAACTGTTTTGAGGAGAGAAAATTCAACCGCCAAAGAAAAACAGTCTTTCTCGGAAATACTGTAAAAGATTTTGAAGGGGATGATAACATGAGTAAAAAAGTGAAGAGTGGTATTTTTAAAAGACTCTTGACTTAACTAGTAACAAGTGAAACGAGTTTTAGAAATATTCCATTTTTGAGCAAAACTTGAAAACTTGAGAACAAAGTACAGAGTTCTTACCATCCTGAAATGTCTGTACCATGATCCAACAGAAATACCGCAGCGTCGTCTAATTTGTTATTGATAGCTCGCATCAGAAGAGATACTCCTTTCGGATCCTTTTCATTTACGTTAGCCCCTGCTTTTATCAAAAGCTCAGCACTTCGAAACTTACCAGTTAACAGGGCTTTTGCAATAGGAGTGTGACCGTTTGCATCCACGACTGCGAAAACGTCTTCTAAAATAACTGCCTATTTATTCAAGAGAAATAGGATTATGCGATCGCGAGAATCGTTTATTCATTCCGTATAGCAAATGTTCTAATGGAAGTGAGACTAGAAGCAGAACAAAGCCATTCGTAAAAAAAAAGTTTATGATTCATAAAAAAGTTCATGACATCAGTCTATTCTAGTATTAGCAGAATAAGTAAAATGCGATTATATATATCTAAAAATAACAAAACAAACCATTGTAGCTACCATTTTCGATACAAACTTTCAAAATTTCATCGCCATTTTCTTTACCGATAATGTGGTGAAGCAAAGTTTCACAAAAGTCCGAAATTTTTAGAGAAATATTTGCACCAGACCGCATAAGTATTTGGATGAGATCCATATTGACATTTTCAAAATCTACAGCAATTTGCAATGGTAGCATGCCCTAAACATTAATTTAAAGAATACACACAAGTAATTTGAAGTTTAAATTAAGCAATAAGTATTGAAAACTGGAAGTGTTTCTTATTCATAATTTATTCAGTTGTAATATGAAAATTTCAAACTGAAATAAATCAACAAAAATATGTACTTCTGTCGTTCTTTTATTCACATCCACTCTGTGCCTACATAAGAACTGTACTGCATCCAAATTGCTAGTATAAACTGCATAATGAATCATGGGAACACCTAAAAACAGATAAATTTCCAAAAAATGTTTAAAACAAATTTCAATCTTCAAACAATACTTGATTTGCTTTATAACATTTTCCTGCACAATTAAAAGATTCGCAACCCTTACCAAAATACCTGCCATACCACAATGTCTCTTATTATGTAAGAGCAATTTCTGTTGAAAATTTAATTTTAAAAGTTACAGAAGAAACAACAGCCTAATTTTCTTAATCACATCCAATAATCTTTCTGTATCCTCACACTTGTTTGGGATTAACGTTTCTTAACTGAATCAAAAGCTTAAGAATAAACTTGAACTAACTTGAGTTAATTGTATTTCCCTCTTTATATAACTGGAAATCTACTGAGTGTCCCATCATCTTTTGCATACAACAATTTAATATATTAGGGCGAATAAAATAAGAGAAATGATAAAACTGTATATCACTTCTAATCAGACAGTGCTGGTTATGGATAACTAATTTGCAACTAAATAAAAATGCAAAGGTCAGTAATATGAAAAATATCGTGATGACATTATAACAAACCTTTATAAAGAACGTTCAAATCAGCTCCTGCTTTTACAATCAATTCCGCTAATGCCATGTTTCTAACTTTGAAAAGCGCGGATGTTATCGGCGAACATCCGTTCCGATCCATTTTATTGACATCTACCGTAGGTTTTTGTAAAAGTAACTCAATCATTTTCATATTTTCCGAATCAACGGCTCGTATAAGTGGAGTCCTCGAAAAAAATCCTCGCAATTAGTGAAAACTTGGAATATATCCTTTTCTAGAATTTTTGGTAATCTCGAGTTCTTAATTTCAAATTGTACTCTATTTGTTAGAAGTTTTTCTGTCTTCCAACAAAATCATACTTTACGTACTTCTTTTACTTATATAGATTTATTTCATTTAATCCATATTTCAGTTCGTGTCTCATTATAATTTTATATAGCTTACTTTAAGTTGCAATCGACATCATTGATATTCAAATGATTTAAGTTGGACGACAGCCATTCAATTAAGTCATAAGAACACTTTGTTGATGCAGCAATATGCAATAAATTTTCACCGGTTAAACCAACTTTATAATCAAAGTTGGCTCCATTTTGAGTTAAAAAAACCAATGCATTAACTTTATCTGAAAAGAGGATAAAATGTAGACCAAAAATGTAAAACAGGTCTATTTTCCAACCTTACATTAGGATCCTTTCCAATAAGTTTTGCTTGTTCAATTTTTTTTTTGGCGAATAGTTATAAAAAACATGATTTGAGTGAAATATTGTTATTGCCTGCTCATTCAACATTATCGCTCTATATGCTGTAATGCAGTCATTGTGCACTTCCTTTTTTTCTTATGACTTAATCGGGAAAGAATGGTAATCAGGAAAAGTTCGAAAAAGAAATAGGACGAATCCAAGAGATAAAAAGCAAAACCTCAAAATCACAATAATCTTGAGCATTACTTAAAAACTATCTTCGTGAACCAATTACGATTACGATTACCAGAAAGGTTACAACTAATAAATAATCAGCATTAGATTCTCGATATTAGTCACATATCAATTCTTATTTTCTCAGTAGAAGAACTCACTTTTCACTAGCATCCTCATCAACAGCGTTCTACCATTACTATCAATAACATTCACATCCGCATGATGATTAATCAAAGATGTTGCAATTTCTATCTGATCAGATTCCAAAGCCAATTCCAGTGGAAAAGTACTGCCGACTTCTTCATTGCACAATTTAGGCAACTTTAACAGATCATGTTTTGTAAAGGAAAAAGATTTTAAAAAAATAAATGACGGGTATAAGAAAACTACGAAAATAATAGCTAGCACTAGAATAAGCAGTAAGACAAGAGTGTCGAAATTTATTATTTAACAGATAATCAAATGTTGAAAGCCACCTTGTTTTTCCTAACTTTTGACGGCAGCATGAATGACTAACAAGATACTTCTTATAATAAGTATCTTTGCGAAAACATGATTAAACTGTTAAAAATGCTAAAGTAAAAGAAGAGGAAATAAACTTACTTCCTGAAAACGTTCAATAAAGAAGAGAAGTAATACATCATTACGCTTTAGCCGAATAATTGGAAGCAATGCATGTTCAGAATGGCTGAAATTTATCACTATTACTTCCACTGAAGAGCTTCAAAGTTTAAGTTAGTATTTTATCACTTAAGATAATCCTAGTGATGAACTACTTAAATTGTGTGAAAATACGTAGTTTATGAAGTGAACTATTCGATGTTGGATATGATAAAAGTTTAATATAAGTTACAGCAAAGATGAGGTATATTGTAGAACTGAGATAGCAGTTCAAAATAAATCGCCTCTTATCACTATTAATCGATAACAAGGATGAGAACAGAACGAAAAACTAAAGGAAGAAATCATGAAAATTATTAACAAAAAGCAACAAACAGCAAGCCCTTTCGCTAACCTCTTGATAAGATCATATAATAATGAAGCAGACATTTTAGTAAAATCATCAGCACTGAATTGATTCCATCTTGCCTTAATCATTTTCTTACAGTTATCTTTTAATTGCACCAGATTATTTTTGCTTGCAAATTCATACAGCATCAAACAGCTGTCATAATCAATTCGACCTAGCAGAAGCAATTCGCATCTGAAATTCGTACTTTAACGAAAATTATCTACATATCAGTTTAACATTTGCTTTCGATTAATTCATAACCACGTCGGTTCAACTTGGAAACACTCATATCGAAGATGAGGGATGAAATAAATGAAAAGAGTATCGTACAGTAACTATTCAATGCAACTGTTGAACAACACGAACAACATTTACGGAAATGAAGACTTCAAAATACTTTAACAAAAATTATCTACATATCAGTTATCTACACGTTGTTGAACAACACTTACGGAAATGAAGACTTCAAAATTTCTCCAAAATAACCTTATCTGTAAGTCTAAAAAGCGATACTTAACAGCTGCTGTGAATATTTCCATCAGACAACGATTTCCCAATAGACAGTCAATATGATCTGTGTACATCCATTTCAAAACAGCACGGCCTATATTGTAAGCAATATCTGCAAATAAAAACAAACAAAATGATATATTTCCAAATAAGGAAAAATTTCTGGAAAAATGTAAACTAGCATAACAATATAACTCGATCCTACCTTTAATACATCTGAATTTTTTAACTGCAGCAGCATAATAAAAAATTCTACAGCAACTTATAGCAATATATATGAAAAATACATGACAACCATAACCTTCAAATTCAATGCGATCAATTCCCGAAAGATCATCCCAATAATCTGTTCTTGTTGCAATCACTAAGCGATGACCTCGAAATTGATGTCCATCACAGTGAATTGTTATATCGCTGCAAGATGAATTTATATCACGTTAAACATTAGAATAATTTCAATTCACTCGATAAAACCGATTCTTTCTTCGGTGAAAAGTTTGTCCTTCAATGAATAGATAATAATTAACCTATGAAATCACCTAAAAGATACTTATTTTGCCAAGAAAGAAAGAAAGACAACTGAAATGCATGAAAAAATCAAAACCTATACAAATCGTTGTCATATATTTCAGTAATTTTCGCCACAAGCTTTTGCACGAATGAAAGTTTCGAAGTGTCACCAATACAAGCTTCATCGTTCTCCGTAGCTGCTGCCAATATATCATAACGTTTCTGCAAATCGGAATAATTCTGCAGCAATTTAACGTGCTCCGCTTGAAGGAATTCTACGAAATCTGTCATTGCTATGCTCCAACAAGTTTTGTCTCCATCCCAGCAATTACCTGGAAGTAATCATAAAAACTTCATTAAAAATCTCCTTAGAAGAGAAGTACTTTTCGATGCACAAAATTTGCAATGCAAAAAGAAAAAAGAAAAACAACATGCAAAACAACCGATAGCCTTTAAAATAACAAAGTACTTCATTCCACTGCCATGAAATTTGACCTTTGTCAGAATTTAAGAATAGCAAAAGCCGAAAAAAAAGGAACTGCTGAAGTGAGATATACTGCAGGACAATATTCCCATATTATTTCGCATTAAGGCTATGAAGTAAACACCGATACACCTTCGCTAATCGGAACTAAGTTTATCAAATTCAGTAGCTCAAGCATAATCCTGCAGTCAATTACCTCACCTTTAGTGAGGAGAGATGCACATGTAGAATGACCTTTTGATTCTTGATCTCAATAATCATTCATAATTCGTGTAGCATAAAAGATGCTTCAAAAAAATAGTGTACATCCACTACATATATGCTAATTCATGATCTCAAACTTTTTTGAAACTTCACTACAGAATTTTTAAATTGATGGGAAACAAGAAAGTGACTGCTGTACAGTTTAAACAGCAAGATGAAAAAGAACGTTCATAATAAGAGGTATTTTAATTGTAATATAAAAATAACTGACACAAAGATACAAAAATACAGAAAGCAAATCAAAGAGAAATAAACAAAAAAATCACAGCGAATGGTAAACGAATTTTTCATATAATCACTAATTATAAATACTCCGTATTCCAACATGATTTTTTCAACGACCACAAATTAACTTCATCAAAAAACAGAAATTCTATATGTTGCTACACTGGTAAATAAGAAAAGATCTATTTTCAAAATGACACGATAAATTATCGAAAGTTGCAAGTTGATGACTGAAAAAGATATATAATGTCAGCTGTACAGATGACATGAACAGTAGTCAATAAAATGATAACAATTCGCAAGTCTAATTCACTACATTTGCTTTTTTCAACAGTGTTAGAGATGGAGGAGAGAGACATTGTCGTAGAGATGGATGAAAGATAAACAAAGTCACAATATTGTTTACAAAATAAAAAGATCTTGCACAAAATAGCACGCTTTTAATTAATTCAAATCTTCAAATTGTACCTTGGACGGTCACGTTTGGCCAGAAGAAATCAATCACCAATTAACCAAAGCATAATGAGGACATCGAAATGAATTCGAAATAGATATGCTTGAAAAATTGAAGATTTTTTTTTTTTTTTTTTTGAAGATTATTTCAGTATATAGAGACATCTTTTCAAAATACATAAATGATCCTAATGTAATAGTATATATTAGGTATTCATAGGTTTCCAGCCACCAAATCCTTTTTCCAAATCCTGAGCCACTGCTATCAACAAAGAATCAGATCCTGGCGCACCGATAGCTTGTACACCAAGCGGAATATCATGACTGTTCAAACCCATTGGACACTGTATGGCTGGAAGAGCCAGCGTATTCCACAGAGCTGTATAAGCGAAATTTAATGGAGTAAAGAGTGGTTGGTGATGATAAGGTGCCTCAGTTGGAAACGATGGAAATAGGAGGATACCATTATCTGATAAAAGTTCCTTAACCTCTCAACTTAGTCGATCTCGCTGACTCCTTAGCTGAAAAGAGTTATTTCGTAGAACTACAACAAAAATAATGATTTCTATCGGTATTACATGGTATTTTTTGATAATTTATATGAAGTATTGAGTTTTATTTTAATAAATTGCTGTATAACTTCTAAGGAAGCAGGAGACTTGCTCAATGGTCAGCACTAATAGAAAATTAAATTTAAAGCAAAATCACCTTTTGTTTCTGTTCTTCGTTGAATGGTGTAAAGTGTTCATCGACAATTCCAGTAACAATAGCTGGTAATGTATGTAGTGATTTACCCACTAGCCACTTGAATAATTCAACGAAACAATTTATGTTAACCTAGAAATACGACAAATTCGAAAATAAAAAGAAGGAAAAAAACAGGACGTTAATTTCGAAATCCAAATCCTTTCATTTTTTTAAAAACTAATAATTCATTAACGCAATGCAAACTGATTACATTTCAAAACATAGATGGTACGATTAGGAATGCCATAAATAATAGACATGGGAGGATGAAGTTATGTATGTTATTTAAAACGGAAGGGTGAAGTAATTATAACAAAAGATTTCATAAAGAAGGACGAGAAGATAAGATTTACCTTCAGATCGGTCATATGCATCGCAAATGTCGGAGCATTTGCAACATCCATACTTGTTAGGAAGAATTCAAGAGCGTAATGAACAAGCGGTAAATTTATACGAATAGCACATAGATCGTATTTAATTTCGAAATAGCGAACCGCCTGAAAATAAAGAAAAT
This sequence comes from Dipetalonema caudispina, assembly GCA_013365325.1. NCBI lineage: Eukaryota > Metazoa > Nematoda > Chromadorea > Rhabditida > Onchocercidae > Dipetalonema > Dipetalonema caudispina. The sequence continues at coordinate 115,694 of JABVXV010000033.1, read as the reverse complement.
AAAGACTCGGATTTTACAAATGCATTATTCATCCACGTCACTAATTAAAAACGACAAAATGCCATCTCCCTATCCCTCCATTTCAAAGAGAAAGAAGCTAAAACTAATGGAGAAAATAATTTTCTAGCAAGAAATTAAATGAAAACATCAGCATGCACATTAACTGTCAGTGTTTTCATCTAATCGATTGAAATTCAGAGAATTTGTACTATACAAGCTGCTGAAATGTGCATTTTGCAAACACCACTTAATATCGCATTATATCACTACATGCACAGTTAATTCTTCATTTCTGGAACAGGTCCAATTCAAATACTAGCTTTATAGGTATGCAAACTTTGATTCACAATAAGGAATAATGTTTCTAATCCAATCATTGAAACTACTTTCTTTTTTCAGCGTTTGGAAAACTTCTCCGCTCATATTTTGCACCAAAGGTGTCCTCAGTCCTTCCATGTAGAAAACGCGTATTTTCTTCATATTACACGGAGTATCCAGTTGTAACAAACTCGTGCCTTCACTTCCCGCAAAGACCTATAAATCATTAAAACACATTGAACAAATTCTAGAACATCAGAAACAGAAATCACCATACAAAGTTCAGAGAAAATATGAAATAGACCTTTAATAAAATAGATAAATCTTCCGCGTAACGACATATGGGACCAATGAGTAGCATTTTCTCAGTACGATATCCGCTCAGATATGGTAAATGCCCTTCTAATGGTATCACACCTAAAAATAATCGAGACTTTCCAGAATTCAAGAAAATGTTACTGAATGTTAAAAATTATTATTTAATGACTTTCGCAGTCAATCACGCAACATAGAAGGATTGAAGTTTTACACAGCTGAATCTTTTGTAAACACACTGGCAGATACTTTGTGTTAGGTGGTCGGATTTTGCAGAAGATTTCAACACCACAAAATAAAGTAACAACAAAAAACATACCCGGTGTCGGTTTAAGACCGAAAACTCCGTTAAAATAACAAGGTATACGAATTGAACCGGCGATATCACTACCAATTCCGATTACTGAACCTGCAGCAGAAATTAGTGCAGCTTCGCCGCCGCTACTTCCACCAGATATTCGTCTACTATCATACGGGTTACTAGTACGACCATAGACGACATTCACTGATTCCCACCACATGCATACCTCTGGAACATTAGTCACCGCAAGAAGGATTGCACCGGCATCTTTCATCCTGCAAAGATGAGTAGAAAAACTTTAAAATATAATAATAAAGGGTTTTTTATGTAGAAAGTAGATGGGCAGAATGTGAAGAATAATAAAGATAAATGGAATCTGAAAAGGTACGAGCAGTTAACGAAGACAAGATGTAAGAAAGAGTTCGAACTAATTATTAAAGTGAAAGAACCTTTGCACAACGATCGCATCTTTGTTACTTACAGACTTTTTCCGATATGATATTCCAACAGTGCAATGCAAACCATCCACCTCAATGGAATCTTTCAAGGTAAACGGAACACCCAGCAATGGTTTATTTATAGCAAGCTGAAAACAACCATACATTTTAATTTATTAATTGAATATTATTTTATCCAAAAATTATATTCATACAAGCTTGCAAATATTCTTAATTGCAAAAACTCTTTCCTTTCAGATATCTCACTTAACTTAACCTTGGGAATTTAGCATTACAAACTGCGATGAGTAGTTGTACAAAACTGCTCTTAGAACAAACCTCACCAACACCTCAATCTTAGCAGCATTACAAAGACTAATAAACGGATGACATAAAGACGTACACTTTTGAATTCCTCATTATTTGTGTCGAGGCTTTCCAACATTTCATCAATTTTTTGAGCCTTTATTAATGCCTCTTTAAAATTCTCTTGAACAACCGCATTAATTGTCCCATTCACTTCCTTGATACGCCTAATATAAGCTTCAACCAAGCTGAGACTTGTTATCTAAACATGCCAATGTTTAATTCCATATTACAAAATCGTAACATGGTCAAAAATTTTAACTGTTTCGCATGTTACATTAGGTAATGTTCACTTCCACAAAAGAATCTCAAACTCTGCCCAACAGAAATAATAAAAATATTTCGTAATCCTGAAATTTACATAATTATGAACTAAACTAAGGCTTAATACACTATCTCATTCTTTATTACAAAGTTTTTCCTTCAAATTTGTTTAGTTTTTAAAGGAAAAATAAAGTTAAATCAATCATAAAGTGTTAGAAATAATTAATTACCACAGTAATTACCCTTAACCCTCGGATATAAGTAGTATGATGGATAATGACATATGCAAACATGTCGTATCAATCAATTATTATAAGCTCATTTTATAACTGTTACCTATTTAGCAACTGCATAATGTTGCATAGATACTTATAGCTAACAAAAACAATTTAAAGTCTTCGTTACCTCTCGATTTCGGATCATTTGAGCAGCTCGTGTCGCACTGATCGTAAGTAATTTATCTCGTGGTGCACTGATCACTTCTTTCGGTAAAAAATGATGAATAAAAGTGAAAAGATATGAAATGAGAGTGAAATATATCCTTGAAATGATAAATAATAATGGTTTCAATATCTTCATAATGCCCATCAACATATTGTGCAACCTGCAATTAATATTCTTCCATATTTATTTCCATCTTCTACTCAAACATATGTAAGAATAGAAATTGATATCAATTCGAAAATGAATAAAAATTTTCTTAATTAAAATTATAACTGTAATAGCTGCTGCTCCAATCCAAATTTCTTAAAACTTAATGAACTACTTCTAAAATTTGCATAACATCCAACTGCTAAATATCTTCCAACTTGTCTAAGCGGGCATTTTGAAATAAGTCAATTGATCGGTTGCCAGTGTTATTCTGATGTTTTGAAACTATTTTCGAAATTTCATCTCGAGATATGATGTTAAATTTGAAGCTTTGTTTTATTAAAATTTATGAAATGATTTGAATTGTTTGAAAGAGGAATAATGTTAATTAGACAAATCTTCCATCATTTTTATTCCTTCTCATTTATCAAAAAAAAAAAAATATCAAACATGAGCTGATGAAAATTTCAAAAGTAAAATTTCATTGAATTTCACTTTTGAATCAATGCTAATTCGAATAGATTGAAAAGAACATTATAAATTACATATTCAATCATTCATTCTGATCAATTGATCAAAAAGGATTCAAACAATACAAGGATGATGTCATATAAATATAATAAATAATTTGCAAATTCTATTTTTAATGATTCATTTTTCAATTTTTCTATCGTTAAGGGTGAAAGGTGGTTGAATATCACTTCAATTTTAATGAGTGGATTGGATATGGTACTAATTGCTGCATTTATTGTTTTTATATGGTTTATAATTGGTTGGCGTGAAACTCATCTCAAAAATTCTATTGAAGTAAGCCGAAATCTAAGCTCTCTTCTTTTACCCATACTTAAACCTTACCTCTTCCTACAACTAAATCTTTCCTCATCGGGTATCATTTGTCTTTTTATATCAATTAAACAAATCAATAATTATCTTTCTTGTTGAATAATTTCCAATTACCAGTTTTTAAGTTTACCATCTTAATTATTTTGTTACAAAACACGAATTTTTTTTTTTCCTCGGAAATGATATAAATACTTCCAGTTGAAAATAAGATCAATAATATATGAAATATTAAGAAGATGAATAGAAATCGAAATCTGTCATCTTTCAAAAATTTCTGAGATCGTTAAGTATATGGAAAAAAAAAAAAAAATTAGGCCTGAAAAGAGTGTTTATATTCAAAAATGTATATGTACATATTATATGTAAAATATTTCAGATAAGTTCACTGATAAATCAAAGTGTTATATCTACTTCAAATTTCAAATTAACATTGGAAAAGGAAAAAATTGAAACGAAAAGTATGAATGGTCAAAATCAATCAATAAATCAACAATATAGAGGAAATTCATGGAAATCAAATGAAATTTCTTCAACTCAGAATTCGGATATAAATAGTGCCAGAATAATTGATGCAAATAGTTCAGGAATAATTCAGGAATCACAAAGTACACAAGATTTAACAATGATCGAAAAGGATAATGATAATGATGATAATGATTCATTGGGAAGAATAGATACAAGAAATAAATCAGTGTATTTTTCGGCTCAATTTCCTAGTGAATATCATTTATCCACTCTAGAATGTACAATTACGCCAAAAAGTTTGGAAAATCATTCATCAATAAATGAAGCAGTATTGGTAGAAGATGCTTCTTCTACCATACTCAATTTGCCATCTCCGGAAACCGGAATTACTGCAACGGATATGACTGCAGAAATGCCAAGTACGCTAAGAGGAGCTGTATCAATTATTGAATTAGATAGTGTACTAGTAGCAATAGACAATTCAGCAATTGAGGATACGATAGAATCAATGCATGATAATGAGCTAATATTACAAAGTGAAACTGCAATAAATGCCAGTTCTGAAGTTGACTTAAAAACCGAATATTCCATAACAAAGCTTAAATCAAGTGATACCGTATCACTATTAGACACTGATACTGTTCCAAGCATGGAAGCTTATTCTACATCTGATTGTATGTTGTTGAAAAAGCATCTCTCTGATAATTACTGTAATTCGGATTCCGAATTCACCATTACGGAAAAAAAGCTGGATGAAATGATCACTGCTGAGGTATAGCTTTTAACATATCTCTGTTTAGTATCCGAAAAGATATTTTTCTCTCTTAGGTACTCTATGATAGTACAAAGATGTATAAAAAATGAAATTTAGTTTTAATTCAGGATGAGAATAAATTTTATCTAAAAAAGATTTTAAAATTGAGCTCTTTAGAATACCATCAGATACTCATCAATTTAAACACCTTTTTTTTCAGAATCATCTAAAAAATTTCGGAATTTTAGTTTTCTTCTTTCAGATAAAGTTGGGAATTTATCATTCGTTTGTTCTATTTTCAGGAAGTAAGCAGTTCATCCGGAACGTTTATCACTGTTGATTACGAGCCGATAATAACTGAATCGGAAGCTTATTTAGACACAAACTAAAAATACAAACAAATCACGAAGGGATCATTATTGCAAGAAAAAAAAAAGAAGCATACTACAAATTTTCCAATAAACGAAGAAAGTTTAACTTTATTACTGATTTCTGTGATCTAATTATTGATATCTTTTATCGTACCTCTAATATTTGTGACCTTATTATTGATATCATTGATTTTACTACTGATATCTATTTTTAAACAAAATTCATGAGTATAGTAAAGTTATTTATGCTTCTATTCACAATTTACCAATTGTATTATAATTGGTGGAAAATGAAAAGAATGTACATTTAATTCGACTTGCATATTTTTTGAATCGTTTTAAATGATTGACAATTCGACAAATTCAAATTAACATAAAACGATAGGATTTACAAATTTTCTAGTTAAAAAATTTCTGTTAAATTAGTGCAATTTAAAAAGTTTCGTTTCACAAAAATCTACAATAGGTCACTAATAGCTTCCAATAGAAATAGAAGTTTTTTTTTCTAAAATAATCTACGAATTTTCATATTTACAAATAATCTATCTAATATTTGAAGAATTAATGTTTTCATGATATTTGTTGATTTTATGTACAAAAAGTCAAGTTAAATATTTGTTTTTTTGTTTTTTTTTTAAAATATTTCATTATTCAAGATGAAAGATGCTGAATAAGAGCACTAAACAAGACAAGACTAAATTCAATCAGCAAATTCGAACAGAACAATTACTATGAACCTAACTTGACAACAACTAAAAGTCAAAAAAGGCCCGTGGAGATATAACGCTTAAAATATTAGCCTTCTGTAAGCAATTACTTCCTAATCCAAATGATAGTATCAGAAAGTGCTTAAAATCGATTCTGTGAAACAAACTCTCTTCCTACCATTTTGATTGAAGACAAATAAGGTAGCAGTATTGAAGTTGGTAGTAATTATCGGTGTTTTATAAGAAGTAGTCTTTTTCTTGAAGCATAAGAAGCTGAACAACAAGATATGCATAAATTTTTTGATAATTGATGAACGATTTTATTAAAAATGCTACTTTAAAAAAGAAAAGAACTCCATCACTTTTTTTTTCTTTTTTAAAAAAAATTTTCAAGTTTTATTCTTATTGTTACGATGGATTACTTGTTCTTTTATCGTATTCAAAACTTCATTTTAATTTTTTCTTCCTATTCTTTTGAATGTTGCAATACATAAATTAAGAAAAAGTTGGGATTAAAAATGAAGTGAAAAAATAAAGAAGAAAAAGGAGAAATTCTTGAAAGTACCAAAGATGGAAAGATGAAGAAGGAAATGAATATTTCTTCGTAATTACACACAGCAAGATCTCTAATGAAGAGATGCTTAATTTTTATAAAACCATAGGAAGTCTCCTACTACAAATAGTGATGAGCTGTTTACAAAACTGAACAAAAAATAAGATAAATTTGCGAAAGAGATATAATTGCCTCAAGCAAAATTAATAACTGTTGATCAATGTTAACAAAATTAATTTCCACTTTAATCAACATATAGTAACATTGAAAAAGTTAAATGATTAAAGAAAGGATTTAAACGGAAAGTTTGCTTAATTTATGATTCCATTTCAGTAAGCTCTCTCTTCTTCAATATCATTTTTGAAGAATTAATTGTATTTTGGAGAATCAAATAAATAAATGATAGCAGAAGTTGTTCATTTAAAATTGCATAGTGTATTTCAATGCTGTAAACGAATATTTCTAGAGGGATAGTATAAAAATTAATAGGGACAATCTTTAAAGTATCCCTATGGCATATAATAAATGATGTTTTTACTTTTCTCTCTGCAATTTCAGTTCTCTTATCTTAATGTACCAGCCAATTTGCATCACAATGATAGTTGAAGTTAATCACTATGGTGTCGCTTGTCATTTATTTTCAAAGTTTAATGATGTTTAGATCAAATGCTTACACAGTTCTATTGTCGATGTAATGCCGATCAGCACTATCTAAATCAACGCATTTGATTTATATGACAGAAGATGAGAAATGTATTCAAATGAAAATTATAAGTGATTTTAACTGTAGAAATTCATGAAAGCAAAATGAAGCAATATTAAAAAATAGATCAATAATGCCTTCTTTTCTTAATCAATGACTTTCTTCTCTGTGAACCATTCTCATCCTCTTGTTCTGATGATGTGGATGCCATTACGGAACGTGATAACTCACTTTCCTCTGACAAATTCCTTCAAGTTGTGATACATTAAATCCGAAATGGACACCTCATCGTGATATAAAAATAGCAGGAAAAGGAGAAAGCGAGAAGATGGAATGAAATACGGAAAAAATCTGTAAGGAACAGATCATCGTCAGCCTGAATCTGAGTGATAAATAAAAAAATGATACTGGCAAGAGTGCGATAACTTCCGATTAAACAAGCTTCGAAAAGCTATAGTTGACGTGCAGCTTTTTCTAATCCATTCAACGGCTTACCCCATAAGTCTTACTAATCCAAGCACAGAAAATATACCTGAGTGGCTTCACTTCATCGGCACTAGTTTCAGTGTCTCTAGTGAATTTTGCAGATTCTGACACTTTGAAACTATTTTGCCGACCCAACTGTAACTGCATCAATCTGAAGTTGAGGAGAAATTAAACTGTCCGTGCAACATTTTTTTCTCTTCTCCTTTGTTCCTTTACTTCTCACAGATATACATTCTTCTCACTCTTCTTCTACCGATCAGAAATACAACATAACCTTCCGGACGCATATGATTTGTCTGCGTTTGTTTGATAGTTTTGTTTTCGCCGCAAAACATGGCTCAAAAATAGGATAAATACTGTTAGGATAATGATACTTGGAATTGAAATTATCTATAAATTAAAAATTAAATAGAATAGCGCTTCACATTTTGCAGCTTATCTGAAAAATAAGCGAAAAGTAGACATTAAGAATGAATTAAATGGAATCAAATAGAGTTAGAGGATACATGCACATCGAGGCATGGATACCCTGAAGTAATTACATATACATCTTTATCATTTTTCTTGTCCAGAAGTCATATACTGAATTTTTATAAAATTCAATAATTATAAAAACTCCGGCAATCCCGATGTATTTTACAAACATACATTTGAACTTAAGACATTACTTCATGTTATTGACTTAACACATTTTTGCCAAGAGTAAAAATACGATATGTAATGCTCAAGAGATAACTAACTTGCGATGAAGATATTTCTTCGTTACACGGATGTCAACTGATAACTCACTGAATGATTCACGGGAAGAAAGGCAACATTGTCCAAAGGTCAGTTTTTACTGATAAATCAAGTTATCCCTATCAGTAATTAAAGCTCATAATTAGAAATGAGAGAAAAACAAACTAACGGCAATAAAAAGAAGAAGTGAAACACATAGCTGTCCGATGCAGAATTTCTGAGTACTGCCATTTCTTGTCGTGGTAATCTGTATTTTGATCGTCTTGAATACTACAACCTGCTGCAAGTTTTCTCGTACTTGCAAACAAAAAAAATAGAACAAACTAATCCTAAAATCTTTCCAAAAATATTTAAAAAGATTTTGGAATTAGTTCAATCTATTTTTCAGTCAAATCTTTTTCTATCTCTTACTTCCGGTAAATAAAAATCCAATCTTTAATTTAGATGAAACTACCCAGAGTTTTATCTATTGCATAAACATTATATCCTATGAGGAAAATGCCTCATTTTCCTCGCACTTTCTATCTTATTTCCGTTTGAATTTCAGAATTGAAAAAATAAGAATTTGCAATTTAAACAAAAATATTCAACTTGTAAGGTCATAGGGTGTTGAAATTCCTAGAAATTGTTCATAAGGAAATAAGAAAGTTTCCCTTTTCAATTGGCTTGTTAAACTTGGTGAACTTTTTTGTGACAAATTAAAAAGAGAGCTAGAATAAATAAAAAGAATAATTACCAGATCATTCGTTTTAATGTCTGTTTCATTCAATGTCTCCTCGTTATTAAGACTTATATTTGGTCGTTCCGTACTTTTAATTGTTTCTGTTAATTTTCCACTTGATGCAGTTGATTCCTCACTAACTGCAGTTTAAAACAAGATGAATATGATGAAAGTTGAGAATTAAACTAGTTTATAATTCGATAATTGCTTAAAGTACTGCTTGAAGAAAATGATTTCAACATGAAAATTCATTTTAGATAGAGGATAACAAAGGAAGCAATTCAAGAAGTTCTGAATGGATAAATTGTTTGACGAATTGACCAAAACAACTACAATTGGAACTTCTTGAGAAGACAGAAAGTCATTCTGAAAATTTCTTAAGTAGATACAATAAAATACTCAGATCTTCTGACTAATATATTCAAAAACTTTAAAGAAAGTACTCTTAGCTAAATAAAAAAGTCATGCGGTAGAATGACTTCCTCAAGGATATCGCAAACTTTGTTCAAAGAAAATGGAGAAGGAAATGAAATTACCAATGAAAAAGAGTAGCAATAATAGAAGGAGAGACAAGAAGAAATTACGTTTCGAATTCCTCAACTCACAATTGATACTTGTACCTGTGATCATTTGCTCTAAGTAAGCCCACAGGGCATCACAAACACAATAACAAACAATACATTCAATGCTAAAAAAAAAAAGACTCGTATCAATAAAGATAAGCTTTTTTTTTCCGTTAATTTGCATAAACAAATACGCTTTGATATTTCACAAATATGAAATAAATGAATGATACAGGTTGAATTTTATGAGTTTTTTTTTTTTTTTTTTTTGAGACAATATCTTTTAACGTTCTACCATTTTAAGAATAACAATTAGTAATAGAAAATATTAATAAGCAATTCAATTTAAAATTTAATTTAATTTTTAATAGAAATTAATTGTGAATTTTTGATCAAAGTGAGGAATCTCCTCATAATATATTACTCATTTCAACATCACTTTACCTCAAATTTAAATGGCAAATTGGTCTTAGAACGAATACTTGCCCGCTTTAAGGAGAAAGCATTTGGCCGTCAAATGGTCATTGTTCACGGCAGGTGTCTTATGACGTTGGTAGTGTTGCGTGTACGTGTTCACGTTTATTTGCTGTTAGTATAGGATGACGTGGAACGTTAAAGGGCATTGTATGCGTGTCTACGTTTATTTGCTATTAGTATAGGATGACGTGGAACGTTAAAGGGCATTGTATGCGTGTCTACGTTTATTTGCTATTAGTATAGGATAACTGGAACGTTAAAGGGCATTGTATGCGTGTCTACGTTTATTTGCTATTAGTATAGGATGACTGGAACGTTAAAGGGCATTGTATGCGTGTCTACGTTTATTTGCTATTAGTATAGGATGACGTGGAACGTTAAAGGGCATTGTATGTATGTCTACGTTTATTTACTAGTAGTATAGGATGACGTGGAACGTTAAAGGGCATTGTATGTATGTCTACGTTTACTTATTGTCAATCCAAGACGGATGAGACATTAAAGGCTACAAGTGAACTTCTGCTGATAATAAAGGAGCAACGATTATCTCTTCTACCATCACTTTTGTCGTCTAGTTGGTTTGAAGTAGATATGGATGGGAAAGTGTTAGTGTTATTCGGAACTTATTTACATGATTTATTCTGAGAGCTGGGGCATCAGTCTGTGATGACATGCGTGTGATTGCGGTATTTCCCCATCTTGTTCATTCTTTGCTTTTGATCTATCTCTGAGTACAATGAGGAAAGCTTGACAGTGTGATGGTTTTTTAATGTAAAGACTCATGTAGCTCGTAAATTCCCCATATTTGCTAAAGCTACGAGGTCTTAATTAGATGTTGGTGTTAATTTTTATTGCGTTCACATTAGATAGCGTCGAAATGGCATAGTTAACATCCCTAGAAGGTATTACAGGCCTTTAATGAACTGACAGGACACTTCTTCAGTTTCAAGAATCGCAATGTCAAAATTGGCAATAGAAGATGAGACGGCCTGTACAGCAGCAAAAAAATTCACGGATTTATTCTACGATGCCGTTGATCGAAAGCGAAATAAGATGAATTTTTTGTACGCTGATGGAGCCATGCTTGTTTGGAATGGTAACGCCATACGCGGAGTGGAAGTCATTGCAAAATTCTATGATGGCTTGCCCAATTCCACTCATACGTGAGTTTCTTCTTAATACATACTTTACCTCTTATTTCATTCTTGTACTAGGAAGAAAGAGGTTATTTGTCGAGACACTGAACTTTATATGTCAGTATGGTTCAATTTACGTCCCCGTTTTCTCGGCATGCTGCGATTTTTGCAAGACTGAGTAAAGTATTGGACAAGAAAGACGTTATGAAAAAGGAGACTTTTGCAGATGAGAGCAGTCATTCCATATAAGTAATTAAACTAGCTTACTACGGATGAGATCATATATGAGTAACATCAGAATTGAGGATATATTGTCGTGCATCATTGCTTGATTGTTACACATGAAAATTGAGCATTTAAAGAGCATTTTAGATTATATTGACATCACCGGAGTACTAATTTGTTGTATTTTCCAAAATTCATCCCGACATCTTCAGGTTGGAATCACTAGATTGCCAATACATCGATAGTTCCGACCAGGCGCGTCCGTTGGTGGTACTTGCCGTTGGAAAAGTCATTCTAGGTCAAATGACACATGCATTTACACAGACATTAGTCCTGACATTAGAGGATGAAAAATATAAAATACTGAGTGATCGATTCCGTTTCATCGATTGACATCGCATATCTCTTTCCTCAAAGTTATTGTACATATGAGCCGGTTGTTCCAAAGATCTGTTGTCAGTAATAATTTTTTTTTCTTTTGTTTGAGATTGTTGTTCTTGTTGCATATATATGGAAGTCTAGAATCAAAACTTCGAAATCAAAAAAGCTTGACATGTTGCTTGAAGTTCAAGAAGCCTTTTTAAAATCTATTGTCCTGCATATCATATATTGAATGAATTTTATTATACACCATATATAATGTGAAATGTGTTGTGCTGTATGCCATCAATAAAACAAGCGTTTATTTCACTGAAAATATGGCATCTGAAACGGAATACACTATTGTATTAAGGTAATTCCACAAGACTTGAAACGTAACAACCTGTAAACAAGAAAATGCGTTACCAACGATCTGTTTATTCAAAATAAAAGTACTCATGACGTTTCCCAAACAGGGAATAAATGCGGAATCAATCAATAACGGTAATGGTCCGGTTTGTATGGTCCTTCAACGGGTACGCCAAGATATTCAGCTTGTTCCGGTGTCAATTTTGTCAGCTGAACACCAAGTTTGCTTAGATGGAGTCGTGCAACTTCTTCATCTAGTATTTTTGGCAACACGTGGACGCCAATGCTGTACTGTTGCGGAGTTCCATGTTTTGTGAATAATTCAATTTGTGCCAACACCTGTAATTCAAAAAATGTAAGGGAAAAAAAGGAAGAAGTTATAGAATGTCTAGTGAGCTGACAATTTGGAATTGACTACTCAGTTAATTCAGTTCAAATTATCCGTACTGCCGATACACTAAGATGTGCATCACAAATACTGAAACATGGTTTAGAATTTCAAATTATATCTCTCATATATTAAATAGTGAAATTCAATATAAAATAACCTGATTTGTAAATGACGTGCTCATAACAAATGATGGATGTCCCGTAGCGCAACCTAAATTACATAGTCGTCCTTCTGCCAACACTATGATGTGTCTTCCATTTTTCAACAGATATCTATCAACCTGCAATGGTCACTTTTTACCCGAAAGATATGATGAAATTTGAAGTTAAAAGAACAAGCTAAAATATATAGAATATTTTACATAGTATCAGAAGAGTTCAAAATATGCATTAAGTAAGGCCCATTTATTTTATTCAAATCTTCCCCAAAATGGGTCTGAAAAAGATTCCAAACATCGAAGAGCTTATAATCTTCTTTATTGGCTTGGTTATTGCTAATTTAAACAGGAACTGAACAAAATACCTGAGGCTTTACTGTATCCCGGCTTATCGCATTTGCATTTAACCAGTTTACATCAATTTCGACATCGAAATGTCCAATATTGCAGACAATGGCGTCTTCGGGCATTTCAATCATGTGTTCTTCTCGAACGACACATTTGCAACCGGTTGTAGTAACTACGATATTTGCTATTGATGCCACATGCTCCAAAGTCTTAACTTCGTATCCTGAATGTAAAATGATCATTGTTTCCCGGAAGTTTTCAAGTATGAACAAAATAAAAGTGATTTCAACTGTTGTATGACTTATCAATGATAACTACCTCCTGTTGTAATGACCCACACGATCTCACTCTCCTATACTATCACAACACTGGCATAATAGAATTATTTGCGATTAATTGTATATTGAAATATGAAGAACTACGCCAAAAATTATGGCACTCACTCTCAAATCCTAAAAACATAATCAAAACTAATCATGAGTATAGTACCTTCCATAGCAGCTTGTAAAGCATTAATTGGATCAATTTCAGTGATAATCACTCGTGCACCAAATGCTTTTAGTGAAGCAGCTGCCCCTTTTCCAACGTCTCCATAACCTGCTACAACGGCAACCTTTCCAGCAACCATTACGTCTGTTGCTCGCTTGATACCATCTGGTAGTGATTCTCGAATCCCATACAAATTGTCGAACTTTGATTTGGTGACACTGTCATTCACATTGATGGCTGGTACCTAAGCAGATAAGAGAAACTATAAAAATTTTGTAAAAAAGAGCATACAATATGTTGGAAGCCGTGGGGCATATTTACACTACTCAAAATGAATATAGATTAATCAAGAATAAAGCGATGTATAGTGACATAACATCGAGTCAGATAACTACCATGCTTCTATGAATCAGATTCAAGAAGTAAACTATTAACTTAACTTTTCCAAAAAAAGAAAAAAATCAACCTTTAATTTTCCAGTAGAGAACATTCTGAAGAGATTGTGTACGCCTGTCGTAGTTTCTTCACTAAGACCATAAATTCCAGACAAGTATTGAGGGAACTTTTCATGTACGATGTTAGTTAAATCGCCCCCATCATCCAGAATCATATTCAAATACTGATCATTTTTAAATACTAATGTCTGAAATTTTTCGAGTTAGCTTAAGTAGTAAGAATACTTATTAACACTGCACGTCAAAAATCTTTCCAGTACCTATGTTTTTCTCAAGAGCGTAACCTTAGAAATAGAATGTTGTTTAAAAAAATAAAGTGAAAAAACTCAAGACGTCACAAAAATACTACACTAAGTCCTCAAAACCATACTATGCAGATAATCTAGAGTAAAATGTGAAAACATAATGATTTGTAGAAAGAGAAGAGAACTTTTCTAAATAAATCATTTCTAATGAAAAAAGTAAACAACTGCAGAAGGTGGGAATTGAAACGCAGTTAACATTTTCGTAACAGTTACCTGTAAAATACACCATTCATATTCATCTTCCGTTTCTCCTTTCCATGCATACACAGGAATACCTCGCTTTGCTATAGCAGCCGCGGCATGATCCTGAGTTGAAAATATGTTGCACGACGACCACTGAACCTAAAAATAAAGAACAAGCAGCTATTGAACTGTTCTTGTCCAAAAAAAAATACATGGATTTCAACTAAAAGAAGTCTGTCACCACCAATAAAAAGGATCACCCACTATAAATCTACCATTACTTTTGTCTGTTATCTACGTTATTAATCTCTCACTATTGTTCTATTAACAATTGATGTGCATACATTTTATGAATTTAGTTTTTAAAGAAAAAAAAAAAATTATACCTCAGCACCAAGTTCCACTAACGTTTCGATCAGCACTGCAGTTTGAATAGTCATATGTAAACAACCAGCAATACGGGCTCCTTTTAAAGGCTTCAGTGATCCATATTTCTTACGCATTGCCATTAAACCAGGCATTTCATTTTCTGCTATCAGTATTTCCTTGCGCCCAAATTCGGCCAAGTTTATATCAGCTAAGTAAACAATTAATCATTCAAGGCTGATTGAAGAATCAGCAGAAAACTTACTTGTCATTACTGACATATTGTGAACCTTCACTCCTATATTAACAGCTTTTCTGGCAAATATTTGATTGAAAATCCAGCAGCCAGATGCAAATAAATGAAGCACACAAATCACTGTTTATGAAGTGGTAGTTATGCGAAGTGAAAAGTCGGTAAAATATTCAAATCAAATGACAGACAAAACAACTTACCAACTTTATACGGAAGCTTGGAAGACATTGAGGATGAATTTCTGAGTTATATAAATCTTATAAGTCCGACAACAAATTCCACTCCCAAAGCTGCAAATTCGACATAAAGAATTTTACGGAACCTATACAAGTGATCGTCTAAAATAAGGGTCATTTTATCCATATAGTAAAGCAATTTTCCGCTCAGCAATTCTTTATTTTCTAACAACATATGAAAGATAAGACATAAATAAAATTGTAGAAGTCAGTTATGTACCGCGAACCCTATAATTTCCAGGGTAAAACCTTTTTGTGAATATGTAAAAAGATCAGTCACATTCCCTCTTTAAATGTTTTGTAACTACTGATATGTGAAAGGAAACTGAGAGAAGCAGAATAGGAACCGCAAAGTCATTTGACAAATAATTTCTTGTTTTATGAAAATTTTTATTAAACACTTCAAAATCTCTTCATTTTCAAAAAAATAAGAAGCAAACATAGGAGAACGACATTTCAATTTTCAGATTTCATTCTTTAACAAATTCGAATAACCAGATAATGTTCATAAATGAATTAAACTGTTCCAGATCAATCATCGTCCGCTTCATCAGTTGGCTTCGGTGGTCGCGGTGCTGGCCCCCCACTCGCTTGTTTGGACATAATAATCTAAAAATTTGATAAAATTAAACTGTATCAAAGTGCAAAAGTTAGGAAATCTCAAGTTACGCCAGTAAATTTGTCTGACACTCTAGTTTATGTCTTACGTGTTTCACAAGCAAGTTTAAAAACTAATATAATTTTGAAATAATTCGAAAATTCCCGCATTATGGCGACCTTACTAAACAAAGGAAAATATACAAACAATAAAAAAAGAAGGAAAACACAAACAATAAAGAATTTTTCTAAAAAAAATATAACGAAACGTGAAATGAGGGGAACCAAGTCAAATTCCGCCACAAGTGGTAGCTGATACCGTTAACGTAAAATAAAAAGACTAAATATTCAAAGATCAACTGCAGTTACCGAACAGTGTTCATTCAGTCTAAAAAATCTATCCCCTCAGAACTGCTTAGATACAAACCTGATCTATTTTCAGAATGGTAATTGCAGCATCCGCAGCTAATTTGATGGCAGATTTTTTACCATTATATAGATCATAAATATCTGCCTCTACAGCATCCACTACATCTCCAGAGAGGAGATCTATTCCTGCGTTCCTTTGACCTTCTTGATGAGCAGCATAAATTTTTGAAAGTACTTCAGTTGGCTGAAATATTATCGCAGATTACAGCTGATCAAAAACTTTATGTGCGACCTACAGTTTTACACAAATGAAAGATTACAAGTTGGAAGCGATTGATTTATAGAAGATATTTCAACAACCATTTCACTTACATCTAATCCAGCGTTTTCGGCAATTTGTTTCGGCAAAGCTTCTAAAGCATGCGCAAATTTTTTAATCGAATACTGTTCAAGTCCAGCACACTTCTCACCAAACGATTCTATTTGTCGAGCCAGTTCAACTTCGACAGCTCCGGCACCAGGAAGCAACTGCAATGCAAAGAGTCTTTTAACTGCGTTACGACAATTTATTATCAATGCTCTTCATTAACAACTGAATACCAGACCAAGTAATAAAGGAATTTCCGAAAAGGAAAAATAGTGCGAGCTCTCAAACCATCCATTCACTCATTATGGTGCAGACTGATTAACTGACCAACTTGCATTACTGTCTTTTAAGCTTGTTGAATCATATTTTTAGAAAAGAAAAGCATAAAAAATTTTTATATAACTTTATCCAATCAACTCAGATTTTAAAAGACATCTCAATCCACTGCTTTTAAAAAAGAAACACAAACCTGGGAATCTCTTGTAAGCGCTTTGTAAGTATTAATCGCATCGTCAATGGCTCTCTCAATGTCATCCATTCGGGACTGACTTGAACCTCTTATAACGACTGTCGCAACATGTCCTCGCTCACTCAACTTATCGAATATCGTCACTTCCGTCTCGCCTATTTCGTCTGTATATACTCGATCGCATTCACCATAAGCAGTTCGTGGCGGAACACACTAAACACGTGGAGTTAAGATTTTTCAAAATTGCGTCAATTTTATGACCACAGGATCAAGAACAGAAATATTGGAAAGTATTTGTGTGAAAATATTTGCTTAAAAACGAAATTTAACAATTTTAGATATTTTCACAGTGAATCATGCATCTCAGTAATTTTATATTTTATGTATTAGTAATTCAATGTATTTATCGCAATTACCATCCAATTCTACATTCTCACGTTCTTACTTTGATTGTTCTTTATTCGTCGCGATAGGTACATTTCATGGAACGTACACCATAGCGCGACGGTATAAAAAATGAGACTTTATAAATGAGATCAATTTTTTCTTCAGCAAACCTAGTCAATAACAATATGGTAGTATTTCAGAGTTCATTACAGTAATATGAGATTGAAATCCGATTAAAACCATTCATATATGAATGTTCAATGTGATACAAAAACTTACTACTCGCGCCTGCGCTTGAGCTCCGGTAGTTCGACACAATCTTCTGAGGTCAAACTTTGAGGTCAGTCTAACACCCATAATTTTGTATTTGTTCAAAAAATGAACATAGAGATCACCAAATTTTCCTGCTGCTACCACAACATTAACGCCATTCTCAGCCAGAGCTTTTACAACAATTTCTACTTCGGCTTCTTCTCCAGCACTGAATTTCAACAATTCATCAGCACTCTCCAGTAAAACTGTGCCCTGGAAATTAAAACTCACTGGAGGAGTTATACAGAAAGTCTATACATCTATAGAAGCTTAAAACATGACTATATGTATTTCCTAATGTTGAGAATCTGGTCAACCGAATTCCAACTGTTACTATTATCAACAGCACAATTGCAACACAAGCCCTCCTTTAAATGACGTTTGTAGAGCCTAAATCCTGCAAGCATACTTAAAGATGTGTCTGAAGCAAAGTACTGAATAATCCCACTACTGTCTAAGAAAAGTTAAAAATCTGGAAAACTTTGATTGATCATCTCATAAACTACACGATCTCGTCGTAATTACCTTTGTTTCTGTTTGCGTCAGATCAAATGGACAGGTGTATACAGCGATTCGGGCTTTATCCATTTTTTTGATTTCACCCTCAGCACCACGTAAGAAAATCATTCCATTCATGGTTTTTGAAGATTGAACAGATGAACCAAGGATTTTGCACACGCGAATATTATCCACGTTAAAATTATACGTGTTTGTTGGTACAATTTGAACTAAAATTAATCTTTTATACTATACAAAATGATCATTTGGTGGGTTTATTCGAGTGTGAAAGAATAACTGCATTTTTCTGGAGCGGAATTTCAAGTCATGAAAATTTCGGATTATGTTTGGCTTTTGCATATTCTACTGCTTACTACCTTCTATTTTTTCAAGAACCAGCTTTTTTATATTGCCCTAACATAGGCTACTGACCAATACTCCCCATTAATGTAAATCAAACCAACAGTACAAATTCATCATGTCTCAAATTTACCATCAAATAAAATCATTTCACGTTCAGTACACAATACAAAAACATAAAGAACCTACCGCAAGCTTTGGCAACTAGATGTGTAATAAAATCAACATTGTCGTACTGCTTCGACATAATTGCCGATTTCAAATACTTCTGTACCACTTCAACATCCCGCAGATCATCAGCTTTCTTGACGACTAGTGATGGCAATATTTCCAGTGTTTTGTCTACCGCAATCTCATACCCATCAGCAATCTCAGAAGGACTCAAGCCCTACAAATTTTACACTTGAAAAGAAAAATCTACTACTAAAGAAGAGAGTCTCAAAAACAATGAAATGTATGAGTCATTTTTAATCGATGTCGAACTCTCTAAACTCGCTGAAAAGAAAAAAGATTGTTAGGATTGTCAAAATACTTGTAATAATCTCGCTATTATCGACAAATTTCCTTAGCCATATATTCAACTTGCACGACCAATTCAGAATGGTCAAGCTGGCAGTTAATCTTGATAAGCAAAAAATACATTAGATCCAAATAATCACCATATTTAACAACTGAGATGCATGTTCCAATAATGCGGCACCGAAAATAACCACTGTATTAGTACCATCACCGATCTGTTTCTCTTGCATTTGAGTGGCCATAACAAGCATTTTTGCTGCTGGATGTTGCACTTCAAGTTCTTTCAAGATCGTTCCAGCATCATTCGTTACAAACAACTTCTCGATATGATTTATCATCATTTTATTCATACCTAAATCATATCTGCGCTCTTTCATATGTTAACACAAATCCCAAACGTAACTGCCGAAGTTCAACTGCAAACCGAAAGTTCTCTTCACATCTAACATTACCATCAATCGGAGTACACTAACTGGATTATCATAAAGTTATTACCACTTGGTCCAAATGCTGACTGGATCTGAGAAGAGAGTTCAACGCATGCCTCAATATTACGTTGTACAGCTTCTTCAGTACCTTTGAAATGCTGAAAAATCATTCAAAAATACATCAGTTATGCTCAAAAAAAGGTAAAAAAATGAAAGATGATTACAAGGAAAACTATGCTTTGTAAAAATGTAAACTTTATGATTCGTAATAAATACCTGTGCACCATCTTTTAAAAAGCGAGCATATCCGGATTTCGGAATTATCATAGCCATTTTATCTATCTGAAAAAGGAAAAATAAAAATTAGTTATCCGGAAATGCACACCATCTTTCACATTCCAAAAAACAGTCCAAATTAATTGATTCAACATCCCTCACAACCAATAATACCTCAGCAGCAACAACTTCACTATCCTATTTAATCAGTCGGACAAACCGCAAAATGCTACTCGGCCATAGCAGAGTTTGGGTAGACATGTCCGTTCAGGTTGATTACTTTCCGGAACCGAATGGAGGAAGCAAACTAACTAGTTTGTGATATGATGCTTGGACAAAAGATGAATTTAGATTTTACTTCTGCAGTTGATTTCGCTCTCTCAAATAAAGATTGTTGTAGGATAAGATTTGATATCGATGGAATACCTGTAACAATCGTATCCACGTACAAGCATCAAATATATCAAATACCGGACGGAATGATATCAAGTGGATAAAATCAAAGAACTGGAAGAGATAGTATTTTTAGATGACTGTATCAGTCAGATAAGCAGATGATAGCTAAGCTCTACCAACTTAGTTGTTGATCATAAAG
This sequence comes from Dipetalonema caudispina, assembly GCA_013365325.1. Classification (NCBI taxonomy): domain Eukaryota; kingdom Metazoa; phylum Nematoda; class Chromadorea; order Rhabditida; family Onchocercidae; genus Dipetalonema; species Dipetalonema caudispina. The sequence goes on along the minus strand of JABVXV010000033.1, from coordinate 95,271 downwards.
CTATAGAATGAATCCGAAATGATTCTACTGGATAATTTTTTTTTCCGCTAATTTCCAACCTTTACTGCTAAAAGTTTATCTTGTCCTCTTCAGTGTTTCCATTTACTCTCACAAATCAAACAACATTAAGAAATGAGGAAAAATACTGGTTGCATTAAATCATTGAACTATCCGATATATGTCGGTACACTATCCGATACAATTTTTGTCATAAAAGTCATAAAACAGAGGACAGAGTTGATTGATTAATATTAAATATTTTGGAATTCATTAGCAAAAATTAACGAATCGATATGGATGATTGCATGTTGTTGAAAACATTTGAACTATCCTTTGAAGATTGTCGTAGTGATCAGTTTGATATCCGTCGCATAGATCAATATATGTTAGTGATTTTAATGCAATAGACAGTAATATGCATGTATAATTTGCATGATGTATGCAGGCACATAATCTTTACCTTAATTTTTATAAAAAATTTTAGATGAAACAAGATTAAGAGACAGTTATCACACTTTGCATATAAATTAACCTTTATCACTACTTGTTATTATCATTAGCATAATCATTATTCATCTTCTTAATTAATTAAGAAGCATTGTTCAGTTATCTTTATCACAAGATGCTTTTAATTTGATCATTTTGTTTGATATCAGTTGCAACATTTAAAATAACATACGAAATACGAAAACTCCAAATGATTCCTTTTGTTTCTCAAATTAACTCTTTTGCCATTATTTTACCTAAAGAAACAAGAAAGTTAACATCAAAACCCTAAACGATACTATTTCTCAAAACAGTATCGTATCATTTCATCTCTATGACGAAAAAAGTAAAAAATAGGTTAGAGAAGAAGATTTCAAATATGAATTAGCTCATTTGTTACCAAAAACACGTCTAGAAATATCAAAGAAAAAAAAAAAAAAAATAGAAGCATCTTCAGCATTGATCTTTGAAATGAATTGTAGAAAAGAATGATCATATCTGACGTAAAAATGATCACTGTTCAGTTATTATGTTGATTATCGATAATTCAAACTATGATGCCAAGATTTTTGCATAGGATTCATAGTCAATTCAATAAATTCGCTCACATATAATTTAACCAAAAAAAAAAAAAAAAACAACCTATTTAATTGAAATCAACATGATTACTCGGTCTGTTGATATGATATTGCTGGCATGACAAAGCAATTTTAGATCAATGCTGATTTTTCTGCTACTTGTAGTAGCTCTTAGTGATATTATTGAAGTTTCTTCTTTCTATCCATAATCTTTATTATGTTGTTTATATGAGAGTGATTCAGAGTGATTCAATAAAATGTCTTTATATTCTTAAGATATTAAATCGGTAAGAAACTAAAAAATATACCGAATTCTAATCCATGAATTAGGTTATTTCTCGGATACTAATGAAATCAATGCATTTAGCACAGAAATAATTAGCTTATTCAGTTGTCCCTAGGCCTCATATCTTGATAATTCTGATTTAAGGATTGCAAAGCTCTACTGCGGGATATACTTCCAATACATGGTGATTTTTTTTAGAAATATGTGCGGATCCATAAATATGGAATTTTAATCAAATTTTTGTCCTATATTGAGAGGAAATTGAATAAAATGAGAATCAGAAATAATGTATCGGAAATGGATGTTAGGAAATTTTATAATACAATGCATTATCATATCATTGATGAAAAAAAAAAAAAGCGATCGTTTCATTTTTATTTGGTTAACTCCTACATTTCAAGAAATATGCAGTATGAGAAAAGAATTAAAGCCTTATTTTTTGATGTTCGATAATCAAAAGTGAATTACAACAAAGAGAGCTAATGAAAATCTGAAATGTTTTCCGCCAAATATCTTCCATCGATTTTCATATGCCAAAAATGAAATAAATCGCCAAGAGTTGATTAGCCAACTGCATTATGTAACCTAAATAATATTGTTATTCATTTCAGTAATGAATTAACCTTTCTATGATATTTCTCATTCATTAATCTAACAATGAATGATAGAATTTGTGGAGTATGAGGTAGAAATTTTCATTGAAACTAACTCATTTGAGGCATATTGCCAGTACTTTCTGCTTCGCTACCAGCTCCCGTCACTGCCTGAGCCTCTCCTTCAACGCGCGCATCTTGCACTGCGATGGTTGCTGCGGGTACTGGTGGTGTCGCTACGGCTAGCACTGTCCCTATTGCTTCCGGTGCTGCTGTTGATTGTGCTACCGTCTGTTGTACCGTTTCTGCTCCGGTCTCATTTCCTCCCCCTCCGGTGGTCGCACTTGTGGCTTTGGTTGTTGGATTATCGCCGGCTGCTTCGTTTCCAACAAATGATATTATTCCTTCACCTGAGTTTGCTCTTTTTGCGATCTTTTTTGACATACTCGGTTGACCTAAATTAATTGCTGCTTCTTCCAATAGTTCTCTTGGATTCTCTTCGTTTCGTTCATTTCTTACTGCAATGATATTATCAAAGCAAAAACTATCATCACAAATTTAACCCCAACTATCTCCCATTAATTAACGTCTCTCATTTCTCATTTTAAAAAAAAAAAAAAAAAACAAAAAAAAGCACCGATATTTGCCCACTACCTTTATTCCCGTAACTTCCATTCCCGCATAGTAAAATGAACGTTATGATGAAGAGAGCCGTTGGAAATGCCATCGTTCCGCTAATGAACAATGATTAATCAAATAAACTAATCCATTTTATATTCTTATTAATTTCTTATCAAATTTGCATAGTTGATGACAATAATTATAAATACTTTAAAAAAAATTTTTATAACGCATCCATCTGTCATCAAATTTTAGCACATTTAAAATTTTATAGCTATTAAATTTGCATTGATAAAAAAATAACATTTCAAACTATTAATGGCAAAAGAGCAAATTTTCTCCATTTATATCTTGTGTTACCTGAAAACAACGGTTTATTATCACAACAATTCCATTCTTTATACCTTCAAACAATAAACACATGGCCATTATTAATGAAGGGTTCAATTATCAAAATATCAAAAATTCTTCATTTTTATTATGAATTATTGCTAATATCAAATTTTTGATTCCTAAAAAATACATTCGAATTTTACGAGAATTGTAAAAGAATATTAGTTTCAATGAAATCCTGAAAGCTGGAATGATGAATGAAATGAAAGGAAAGATGATAGATACATATCTCTTCAAATTCATCATATCGTAGTAAAAAAAAAAGTTTTTTTTTTTCAGGTGGGGTACCATGCTTACATTATCATTCTTAGGCCTCATACCATTTGCTGCACTTTCCTTTTTTGTGGCTATTTATTTTAGCCGAACTAGACGAGCCCAAGTAATGGAGCAACAAAATGTTATTGCATTATCTGATCAACAAGTAATGTTTTACTTTTAAATCTCTCAAATGATATCATGCTAGCTATCACCAAAAACACTCCAGCTATTTCCCGCACTTTCTCGGGAATGATATCAAATAATAGAATAATGAAAGCATCCATTCCTCATGGGGAAATTTTCTTAGATTCGGATAAAAGATGACAAGAGAGAGGAAAATTTGATGGAAAATACACAGTCAATACAAAAATCTGTGGACCGTATAACGGCGATCGGAAATGTAAAAGAGTGTAATATCCAAGCTAAAACTAATGGTACTTTTTCAAACAATAAAACTTCTGGTAGATTTGAATAATGTTAACTGATCCGGAAATTTCGAAATCTATAGACGTCAAGAAGCAAAATTTAGGAATGGGAATCCAATCTGAAAAGACTTGATGCGATATAAAATGTTTTTTTTTTCTTTTTTTTTTTAACAAACAGGATATTAATTCATTCGCTACATTTCAATTTGTCAGTAAACTTTCTTTAGATTAAATTTCAACTTTGAAAAAGATTTAGCTAGGTAAGAAAGTCGGCCTAGTAACATCACCGTCAACACACGACATTATATTGGAATCTTTTTCAACAAGATATTAAAAAAGATACCGAAGTTTCTTCTTTTTTTTTTCCCAAAAACAAAGCTTTGAAATGAAACTTACTTACCGTATCCTTCAAATATATTCAAGACATTGTTATTGAGATAAAATGATTGAAAATTTTATCAAATGTGGTGGTAGTAGTAATAGTGCTGAAATTTCGAAGAGTAAGAAGTGAAATAACGATTGTACTTTAAATCATTAAATTACGTCAGCTAAGTCATTTTTAAAATAATCTGCGTGATGAAAATTAAGCGCATGTGGAATTTACATCATTTTTCATTTCAACATAAGAAGAATTCACTTTCTCCTTTCACCATCATATATGAGAGATAAGCTAATTTCAGCCATAAATGAAAATCAAAATAGGATTCCGGAAAATATCTCAAAGGATCTATCACCCGAAGCAATAAATACTACTCTGGAGAAAGCAAGTATTTCTTGTTAAAAATTGTAATTTTAAATTAAAGTGTTGAAATTTTAACATAAAACTTCTAAAAATGGAACTGAATTTAGTGCATCAGATCATAACAATTATCCTCTATGTGTATATTGCTATATGAGATAGCATAGCTGAGATTTTTTAGTGAGATTAAATTGTTAAAATTTCTACAAACTATCTCATTGGTCTATCTAAATGCTAATTTCTATCATTTAGTAATTAGAACAAGCTATGCTACTTGTAGAATGAGAGAATTGCTGATAATTCAAGTGTACAACTGCAAAATTTATACTCTTCAACATATCAAAATATTCCAAAAATTTCACCAACAATTGTAATACAAGGGGAAAGAATGGGAAGAGATACAAATGGAAACCAATCATCGCATCAAATCACGTATGTCACGCAAGAATTATTACGTATTAGACGTAATGAAGTTGACGAAGGACAAGAAGATGTTTAATATAATTTTTCTTTATATTCTAAAAAATTCAACAAACTAATTTCACCTATAAAGCTAATTTTCATAATCTGCAATACATTATTACCTTATTATCAGTTATTATTTCAATTATTATTATACTTTAGTTCAACACCATTCACTAAAAATTTAACATCGATGCCAGAAATGACACTAATGGATAGGGAAAATGCACAAACAATTCTCAATAATTTTTCGCATGAATTGGTTTCGTCTCATCCGATAGTAAAAAGTTGCTTTTCACAATCGACAAGGTTTGCTTTCCATGGTATTATCAAATTAATCTTTATCATTGTTTGATTATCTATCTTAAAAAGTATTATTTCGTTATCTTATCTTATCTAAAGAACAAGAAGTATTATTTTTTATCTCATCGATATAAATATACTAATTAACATTTTCCAATATTTTGTCATTCTAATGATCGTTAACTTTTCTTATAACCTATATAAAAGTTCATAAAATTACATCGACAACTTTATCCGTATCATTTATCAAAATTTATAATCAAAATTGGATAGATAACATTTTCCGAACACTTTTCCGGCAATTAATTGTTAAAACAGTGAAAAGCTTTGATAGTTTTGTATTGGGTAAGATAATGAAAATTAATAAATCCAAAATCTGTCTGAATTCCTAAACACTGATAGCGTTTTCTTATTTGATTACTCAATGAGTGATATAAGTATTTTTCTCAAAATACTTTAGATCACAATTAAAAATCCTATATGGCCAAGCAAGAGGAAACTAATGGATAATTAAAATTAGAAGAGGGAAGTATTGACAATAAATGAGTGAAACAACAAATTTAATTATATCATGAAAAATCAATAATTGATTAGTTGATATTTTAGTAGTGAAATAAAATTGGATGAGATAAAAATTTATATCTTGAACTCAATTAACACTGATAAGTAGCAATATTTCCAAAATCAATCATGAAAATAGTGATGCGTAGTGTGTTGTAGTAGGCGTAATGATGTTTAGAAACTCGCTAAACGAATACATATGTCTGATCATCGATATATCCACTGGAAATACTGTGTGACATTAAAGTAACCGAAGTTATCAGTATTCCCTTCTTTCATTCAGAGGTTAAAAAATCATTTCCACATTGAATTAGATATTAAAATTTCAAGAATCTCAACAGAAGAGAACTCTGAATATACAGAATTTACAATTCCGGAATTCCAGACCAATATATCGAAATCGCTGATGACTGAAGGTTCATAGTTTTAAAGATCATCATTTATCACCCATTAATTGTAATCAAGATAAGATTATGATACTATTTGTGTTGATAATTTATGATTCGGAGTAGAATTTTTTTTAGGTTCTTTTAGATAAAGTAGCAATTTTCCATTTTTTTTAATATTACAAATTATAAACTTAATGCCAACTTGTAAATATATCTACCATCCCTTCCAGTTTTATCACAAACTTTTGAAGAAAAAATAAAATTTGTGACTTTTAACCATAAGCACCCATTAATTGTCAATAATAAAAGTAGAGAATGCCTTATTCAATTTAGAAACAAACCCGACAAAGTTGGCAACAGAGCAAAATTACAATGTAGTACTTAAACTAAAGACAGAAGGAATTTTAAAAAAATTAAATTTCTGAGGCAGTCAGATAATGAATGAAAAGAATGCCACCATATTTTACAATTCAGCATTCTGAATGTCAACATCTAGCAATTCGCACTGTCCCCCCTTTCCCTTTGAAATAAATAGCCGTGGCAAGTATATCAATCTGATCATCATTAATCATAACAAAGTTGTATAAATTTCAGAATGTTAACAAGAACGAAAAGTGAATATTCATTTTCCCATCAAATTATATTTTATGCAGACCAATACTACTGGTTCGTTTCAATATTCAAATAAAAAAAATATATTAAAACTGTAATATACAGTACTGATAATATAGCAAGTGAAGTAAAGAAATGGGGTAATGAACGATACTAAGAATCTTATAGAGAAGATTTAAACAATAAGTTTATGAAATGACATGCATGATAAATGTACATCAAGAATGTTTGCTAGTGCATATAGTGTATGTGGTAACCTGAATACTCCTCTTAATACCATGATAATATATGTATTATGCATCAAATAATTCTTCATTATCAAAAAAGTAGAAGACAAATAGCAAAAACCGATTCATTCAAGGCCAAGAAAGAACCACCGTAAGATACATAGGCTTACTTTAAAGTTAAAAAAAATATTCAGAGTTAGATTAAAATACCAAACGTCTAAAACCGAAATATTAGATCACAACATCTAAAACCAAAATATCAGATCAGTAAGGATAGTGGAAGGGTTAAATATGAACATATGAAGTAAGCTTTCGAACTCATGTCATATCAGATTGAGTAGCAAACAACTCCAGAACCGAAAAATCAGATCAGTAAGGACAATGGAAGAGGCTAAATATGATAAACATTATCTGAAAATGAATGTAATAGATTTTCAAAACAGTAGAGACTGGAATCATTCTCTTCGTCTCGTTTTTACACGTGCTCCACTGGTACTTTCACTTTCATCCGTTGTGTTGCTACTTAAATCAGATGCACGCTTTCGCTCTGAACGAGTCGATCGCGTACTCTGAAGAACACTATTTTTACTTGGAAATAAACAGTTTTTTTCTGCGATAACTACCGGCTCGACCACTAATATCATCACAAGAATGCATGGAAGGAAATGAAAATTTCAAAATTAACTTATTCAATTCCTATATTTTGGTAGCAGTTTTTCTCTTAACAGCTGCTTGTCACTATAAATTAAAAAATGTATTCATTATCTTAGAATGTATCATGCAGCAAACTGAAAAGCTAATGGAAATTCATAATACTTTAACTTTTAATGCTGAAGGGCGATAGAGAGGCATAAAATCCAAAACAGGTGAGCCTATTATAACCGCTTCTCATAGATAATTTTGGTATGAACGTCAGAAGTATACAGCAGTAAATAATCCCCTTATCACTCGATTTAATTTTTTGCTCATCAGAAATTAAAAAGTCAAAATATGTACCGATGTTGAACAGGTTGGATTATTCCCCCAGTTTGACTGCAAGTACCTTAACAAAAGCGGTTTCATATCAAAAACTATCCGTTTTTCATCATCTGTTTGTTCAGAGATACGAGCCACCACCGGCTTTCCATTCTAAAAAAAAAAATCATAAGCATTAAAAGCCTAACTTCTAGCATTTCCAACACCAGCACATTCATATAAACCAAACAGCCTTAGCTTTAATCAAATATTGGAATTCGAACAACAGCAAAAACTTAAATTATGATAGCACAATCATAGGAAAGGATTTCCCTGATAACTGTTTTTCCTGAAGAAAAAACAGTTAAAAAAACATTTTTTTTTTCCTGAAAAAAAAAAAAAAAAACTATCTCAAGGACTGCTGAATACCACAATCATTCTGTGGTGCCTTAGTGAATTTCAATTTGTATTATAAATTTCACATTGTAGTGTAAATCTACCTCCAAGATTAACCTTCTATCAATTAATAAGTAAATAAAAATTTAGTTACTTGTTTCAAGAAAGAAGAAAAATTAGCTTTGTCGCGCGATGGTAAATCCTTGAGAAAGTCAGCAACAGACATTTCCTAAAAACCAAAAAGTTGATAAATTATAATACTGACAATTACTTCGATTGAATTGTGATAATTTTGTGAGTGATAAATAAAATCGAATGCGCAATTAGTACAATAGGAAACGGTATTCTGTGATCAATGCAGATCACATACGAATATATGATAGAGTTTATATCGTGCCAAATCTCTGCCCTACGGTGTTTGATTTTTCGTAAAACAAATAAAAAAAAGAGAGAAAAAAAAGAAAAACATAGACCAAATGCATAAACCACAAAGGAATACAATGAAATAAATTTCTCGGCTTGGAAACTATCATGTTTCTGGCTAAAATCATTCATTTTTTTGTAGACTTCAGAAACTTTGCGAGCAGTCATGGTAACAAACTAAAATCCTGACTAATTATACTCCCAAACTTCTATGACTGGAAAGATCATAATAATTATTTATGGAAAACTTTTTGATATTTTGGAAAAGTATCCTGGTAAACAAAACCACAAAAAAAAAAAAAAAACAACCAAATTTATACAAAAATTTATTGAATGAAAGATGTATTAAAAAACGGAATACCATTAATAAAGGCATAGGTTCACCGCAGTGATAATTTTCAACGAATACATAAAATACACGACTGTTATTGACTTCCGCCCACTGTTAGCAGTGAGGGTGGTAGCTTCTCCAATCTCATTATAGTTAAAAATAGACGAAAGTCAATAACAAGCTTTGCTTCCGCATATCTTTTTTTACAATTATCTTGGACTTCGTACTGATCAAAGATATTGTCTATTGAAGTTATTTATGATAAAGTAAATATGCAATATCTCAGAAAAGTTATATTGAAGAGCATTACTGGAATCAAAGTTTATGAAAAATTGGTAGTAAAATCCGCATAAATAACTTCAAGTTTTTTCCTCAATTTGAAAAATTCTCCGATTTAACGGTTAAGAAATTTAGGAGAATACATATTCTTGGCTATACTTGATCAGCTTTATGCGAAATCATCGATATCTATATTAATGATTTTAATCCTACAATCAATATTATTCAGTTAATGTGACTCCAAGTTTCTGTCATATATTCAAAACGCCTCGCAGAAGTCTGAACCCAGAAAACGACAACAATACCAACAAAACTCGATTACGCAAGTTGGAGAAGCGAAACTCTCAAGACGTTTTCAAATGGCTCTATTATCTAAAACAAAAAGCGTGGAACAAAACAGCGCATAATTCAGCAATCATACTGCATGGAAATTATCATCAGCACACTACAGGACATCAGTCAAACGTCATTCACTGTTCCCAATTTGATCCTCCCTTCTTCTCCAGGTTTGAAGGGCGGCAAGCCCCAATACGGGCAAGTTGAACAGCGGAACGCATCACCAAGACCACACTAAAAGTAAAACAAAGAACTTTGGTTAGATTCTCTAAAATTGTTTATCTTTTGGATAGCTCTAATCTCAAACTTGAAGTAAAGCCAGCTAGCATTAATTTTACTTATAAGAGACAGACTATCGTAACACAGTTTGGATAATTAAAAACTAACATTTCCACATGATGATTTGCTAGGTTTTGCTTGTGCTGCATCTTTCTCAGATTCTATCGCCTCAACCAGGCCACAAGTACAATTTTTACATGGTCTTCTTTTCTTCACTTCAGCCGAACAGTTGAGACTTCCTGCGAAATTTTCTAAAAATCTTCGCTAGAAAACACTAAAATATTACACTACAACCAACAAATAACTAATAAAAGAGGTCATCGGAGAACCGATACCCAGATATATCCTAAATTTAACCTTTTGGCGTTGCCGTAGTAGGTTTGGTATAATCTTCTTCTTGTAATAATGTGTCTTCGTCAATCAAGTCATCATCATCCACATTTATGTTCCAAACATTGGGCTTCTTACTTGAGTGCGGCAATTTCAGAGGCACTGTAGCACCAACGCTGACATTTGGCTGCAAAATATCAATATCAGTTAATTAAAAACAGACAGCTGTCCTTGATACTAAAAAGAAAGAGAGCTGCTAAATGAAGATGACAACTTTAAAAAAGTCCCATAGGCAGTGCTAATAATCACATAACGTAATGACTGGTATATTTCAAAACATGGAGACACATGAAATGATTCGAGCACTCCTTAAAGTGTGGAAAATCAAGATGAAAGAGTTGCGACGACAGTAAAAAACGATTTTAAAACAGAAGAAGCAAATGAGACAGAGATGAAACTGGTCGGCAAAGACTTTTTGAAAAATAGAGCCTTGTAAACAAGTTAGAGGTGTTAATTCTCAATAATTCTAAAGCAAACCTTTTCGCAATCATATACTTTCCATGCGTCACTGCTAACTTTTATAACACGCAGAAATCCAGCTAGCTTAATCTCCCGCAAAATTTTTGCTTCATCAACATCTGAAAACGTCCAAAGCTAAGAAACGCACCAATGGGCATTAAAAAAATAAGTGGAATGAAACGGCTGAACTGCAATCCAAACTCTGTAGTACAAAACTTACTTTGCACAATTACTCTCACCGCAGAATTAGGCTTCGCTGCTAGGAAAGCTGATCGAAGTAAGCGCTCAAGTGCAGAACCAAATGTAACAATAATAATAGCATCATATATTTCCTCTTTTATATCTGGCTCTAAAATATTAACAGAACATCAATGAACAAAAAAACTGAATTTATTTCAATTATGTGATATGACCGATACTAATCTTAATCCGAAATTTCCAGTAAAATTCAGTCTGAAATTTTAAAGTGTCTTGACTGGTTTTAACATCAGGTTTTATTTGACTTAAAATAATCCTAATCAGAAAATGACACTCAACCACGTTTTGCGTCGTTTTCTGATCAAGATTATTTAACTCCTCAATCTCTTATAGGTTTCATTTAGACGTTATTCACATAGCAATCTATTTTCTGCTACAATTTCGGCACCTTCGAGCATACACCGTTCCGCACTTAAATGTGAAATATTGATGACACTTGGTAGCAAATAACGAACGGATGGCATTATAAAATAGTATAATATCTGTAAAAATTTGAAAGTATATCGAGACAAAATAAGAGTCAAAATGGATGAAAATATAGCAGATACTAACCAATCTGTTCGTCATTTAGAGCAAGTACAGTTAGCTTCTTATATCGCGTCTTCAGCTGCTCTATGCTCATATCGAAATTTTCGGGTCGCTCTGAAAAGAAAGAACATATAGCACATTTAAAAATATTGTAAAATAAATGATTTTTCTGCCAACCATACTCAAAAAGGCTGTAATCTACAATTAAAACATCGAAAATGCGTACCAACTACCAATGAATTAAAGAAAATGTCCTTAATTAATGATACAGTAATCTCAGATAAAATATACTAACCTTCCATATTTGCTTCCTGAAGGAGCAGAATTTCTGAATTTGAATCAGCTGTACTGATGAAAAGCTTTATATCCATCTGAAGAACATTACCAATTGTTAGAATGACAAAAATCAAATGAAATAACATTACGACTGACAAAGATATAGTATGAGGAATTTTGAAATCATTGTCAGCTTTAGTTAAAAACAAGTGCCATGTTTAAAAAATTAGGCGCCATTTAAGGTTTCTTCGATCCGGACACAATTGTAATCAGAACGACAGGAAAAAAGGAGAGATATCAAGAAAAAATCTATCAAGCATAGAATATTGCATTTTCAGTACGTACGGTACCATACCAATGTTAAATGAACTAGCATAGAAGGTAAAACAGTTTGAAAAAGATTTATTCATGCGTTCCACAAATTTAAATGATGGAAAGGTTATAATAATTCATAATATGAATAATTTAAGCGTCCAGAGCTAACTACATTTTATTACAAAAATCTAAAGCAATGGCAACAATAAAATTAAGATGTACAACATGTTGAATACTAGAAAAGACTGTAGAAAACATGACCAAAATTACTGAGAGAAAATCCATTGCCGATTAAGTACCACCGTTGGTAAGAATAAAGGGGTAAAAGCAAAAATCGAGGCAAGAAATTATTGCACTAGTTGTGAAATTGACAGAAAATTCAAATAAAAGATAAATATTACAAAAAATAACTATAACGAATAGGTTGAAAGCAGAAGTCTTGTAAAAAGCTCTGTAAGAGAAAAATATTTCTTTGGCTATAAAGCAACCTTCAGATATGTGTTGACAGATCAGCAGCTGGAATGAAACTTCATTCTGATTAGCCTGAAGATTAAATCTTCGTGAAACTATTTTCAGAACATTCCTTTTAGACTATCAAACAGCGACTGGAGAAATTTTGTAATTCACGAATCTATTAAAGCATAAAATCGAACCAAACGATATAACCAAAATGATTTCCTAAAAGTGAAGTCTTTTGCCAAAATGAAATCTTTCCCAAGTTTGTTAAAATATAGTTTCTGATTTCTCGGTAGATTTTCATAATTTTTTATTAATTATAATAAAGACTATAAAAAATGTTGGAAGAAGAATTGTTAGAAACTTTATCCTCCAATGGATAATATTTCAAATTAAGTGGTTATGAAATTCCAAAACATCTTACAGAAACTTTTAGCAGATCCTACGCATTTTCTAATTCTTTATTATCATATTCGCTACCAATTACTTGTTTCCTATCAAAATCATAAGCATTTCCCATGTTCTTTTTCGTCTGGTCTTTCTTCTGAACAAAGGGAAATTGTTCGTTCATTTCCAAAATGTTATCAAAATTCAGCTGAGCCTCTGAAACAATGTTTTTCATACTTTTCATGCTTTCAATATTTTCCTTTTTCAGTAGTTTCATAGGTAAAAAAAAGTGTGGAACTATAATAAACTTATCGTATAACAGTGCAATAATGAATCAGAACATGAGAAAGTAGCTTTTCCTGGCAACATTTGTAAAAAGACACTTTGAAAAACGAACCGGGAATATTTGGGAACTTTAGATTCTCCTCATTTCTAGCTTGAAGTGATTGTTTTTCCAACTGTAGCGGTGGGACGAGGAAATTAAGCTGGTTGTACTGAGCTGCATTTTCTGAAAATATCTCCATGAAATTCAAAGTTCAATATGAGAAAGTCTTAAAAAGTAGGTCAGCAAACTGGAAAGTAATGTGTTGGTTCTTTTATAACACTAATTTCGAAACTGGGAGTGAGTCTGAATATAGTTTGCTTCATAATTCCGAACTTTAGAGAAGCAGAAAATAAAATACTACTCAATTAGTTAGTAAAAGCCACACAATAGAACAATAGTGCATCACAACGTACGAGGGGCTGGAACGATCGCAGCAGCATGAAGATTATTAGTGGACTTCGTTACTGTAACAATATGCTCCGGAACTCTGAATGCAACAAGCTCTGGCAAGACGGCTTCATGTTGGAACGACTGAAATCACTTATTAATCAGAATCATGAGAAAAGGTGACTACAAGTGAAAATTCTATAGAACAGACATACTTCTGACAGTAATCACATTTTCTTTTTTATACCAAATCATCATCGTTTTCTCATATTAATTTCATTTGAAAAATCAGATTCAATATCACAGACAAGGAAACGTGAATAGGAATACAAATAAGTAAAATTTGGCAAAATCCACGAAGAACAGTGTTTGAAATTCGAATCGTATATCGTAAAATTCCACGAAAATTCACAAAAAGAAAAAAAAAAAAAAAAAAAGGGAAAAAAGAACGAGAAAATTCACATCTGCTGCAGAAGCATTGGGGAATGGATTGCGGTCAATTTTGTTTACCACTTTTTCACCTTGAACTGAGGTATTTTTGCGACTCTCCGGTTCATTAGCACCTTGGGTTATCATCAGTGGAGAAGCAGTTAAATTGGCCTCTTTGGGAATGCTTCCTTGCGCATCTTTTCCTTGCAACCGAGCTCCCGAACTGAATTAAACTAAGCAACAGTGCTCAGAGATATAAAGTTGAATTAAAAGCAATAAATTTCTATTTTACTGAGCAGTAAGAAATTCTTTGCCCAGTTGCTTACAAACACAATATCGTTTACTGGTTCATCACAACATCATGCAAGAACGGCAGCTTTTATGCATTTAAATCACACTCTTAAACAAATTCTTTGTCTAGTTTTAAGTGCTCACTGTTTGAAAGCAAAAATCCTATCACAACTCGTATTACGAACGATTCAAAATCACAAATTTAAACAAATTTGATTCATAAAAAGAAGGTAGAAACAAAACCTTTCAACAGTTTTCTTCGGTGTTTCCATCACACTTCCCAACGAAGTATAATTAGCTTGTAGAGCAGTGATTGTTAGTTTTGCCAGTGCCTAAATTTCAACAACTATTATTTTAACAACAACAGCTCATAATTTCTAAGTTCTTATCTTCATAATGAATAGCCGTCAAATTAAATGAATAAATATAACCGTCCGATAAGCACAACTTGCGCCTTCTCTTAGAGACTTACGCACATGCCGTGTGCAGCCATACCATTATTGGGGCCCGAAACCACATACTTTACTTCAATGATTATTTAATGAATTAGCAACATACCAATTCAGCTTTCATCGAATCCAACGCGGTGAAACACGTGCTGAAGAATTATCAAATAAATTAGAAAATGCCGAACCATGAAACTTAACTAATTAAGTTTGATATTTAATAGCATCTCAAACACACCTAAGCAATCCAAGAAGAGTAAAAATGATATCAATTCTTTGGACAGTGTCAAAACCGACGAGATATACCCTATACGGTTTAGAATGAATGAGAAAACTTCTTTTTCCCTTTTCACTAGCAAAATTTAGCAACCAACAACTTAATGCATGTAATAAGAGGAGCGAAGAAAAACTGGTATCATCAGATACTTTCGAGCAGTCTGTGTTTACAACCCCTCTGACGTGTAATTGCTGCATCAGTAGAAGCGCCACACTAATAGAATTTTCACTGTGTATAAGTTCAAAACCTTCAGCTAAAAATAAAACTACTATATTTTTTAAAGAATTCAAAAAAAAAAAAACTGGAGAAAAACAAACTTTTTATCGTTCTGAAGCTGCTTTAAATTCATCATGAATGATGACAGGGTATTATCTCGTTTCATCAATTTTCCATTGCATTCTACAAAAGATCAAAACATAACACCCTACGCAAAAACAATACATATTTTGATGGGAGAACTTCAAAAAAAAAAAAGTAAGAAGTTACGAAATTATCGCTCTGCTTTCATAAACCTCTCACTTCAAAATATTATTATAGCTTAAAAAAGACTATTTGTCAAATTCACACTTATCTTTCCCACTTAAAGTCGAAAAAAACCTTGAATTGGAGCAATGGAATTCCCTAAGGAAAAGCGAACAAAAACAGATATACGGAATTAAACCTTTTTGACTCAAACGCACAGCTTGTAACTCATTTTTCAAACTGGCTTCCGAGCTTCTGCACTTTTCCAACTGAGCTTTAAAGTCTGAAAATATGAGATACTGATGAAATATCTATTCTTCCCGGCGAATTCAAAATTAAGAATGATTTTTACGAATTCTGAATTATAAAAATAATTACATATTTAATTGCTACAATGAAGATAGTCAACATTTCAACTTAATAGAAGAGTACGTTATAGTGTACCTGGATAAACGTAAAGGCTGAAATCCAAATGTACTCAATTTAGTCAAAATACATAACGTAAGACATTAATTTGCACCAACCAATGTTCTCCGATTTCACTTTAATATGCCGACTCCTTTCAAGTTCAATCTGATTACGTATATCGTATAGTTCCGTGCTCTGAGCTTGATAAATATAGAAGATGAAGAAGAAAAACAAAAGACCCGTCAAGAAACCGAATAACGGTAAGTTCCGGAACATCGGACCACTACCAGTCGCTGCAGCAGGTCTGGAAATTTATAGTTTTCATTGAAATACAAACATTTCCTGAAATTATTCATTCAGGCCCTCAACAAACTTCGATGATCGCTAGATGAAGAATAATTTTTAAATGCTGCTGAATATCATCTCACATTTTGATGCTTTGGTTTGGGAACACTATCATGATTTTTCCTGTCATACACAACTGCTCGGGCATGGGAAGTATTTAGAAGAGAGACTATCAGCAGCAAAATGAAATCTTACAAATCTACATTTAAGATCATCTGGAAAAATAGTGATATTTTATGCACATGAAATCACAATTGACTCACCTCAAGAATCCACGTCTTTGTCCACTATGTCCTGAATACATCTTGTTATCTTGCGGTTTCTTTCTGCAGTAACTCGTATAGTTACTATAAAAGAGAAACTTAAAATTATAATATCACTAGATCTATTCGTCTCACCGTTGACAGCAATATTCAACAAGTTTGCACTTCTGAAAACTATACCTAAAAATGCATTTACTTAGAAACATTCTCAGTGCTTTCTGAAATGAACTTTCTATATAGCCACGTTTATTATAGATCTGAAATTTCAAGTCTTCTACTTATTGAAATATCAGTAGCAAAAGTCTTGCAATTCTCTTGTAAGCATCCTTTAAAGTTCGCATTATGCAGCGAATAATACAATTATGAAAAAATAACGGAAAATTAGACAATACTGACGGTGAAGCTGTTATGCAAATTATTTAAGCAGCATAAGACAGCAAATACTACCTTTACATCCCAGGGAATATAGCTCGAGTTCGATGATGAAGTAAGCATCGGAAGATCACATACTGTTGCTATCGTTATCCTTATCAGTACCTCATTTCACTATCATCGCCATCATCAATTACAGCTCTCGTTATTATCATTACAACTAAACATGTCATCTGCGTGAATTTAACAGATATTTTCGAGGGAATAGGACTATAAACCCAATATTATAAAACCTATAAATTAGTGAAGCCTTCTGCAGTCTTTTTTGAATATTGTCAGCATTAAATGTCACTATCATTACAAAATTAATACGACAATTAAATTAAATTAAACAACTTCATTGCAAGTAAAATAAAGCGAATGAATGCCATGCAAATAATCAATTAAATAGTTCAGAGAGAAGAGAATATATCCAAAACGAAAGAAATCAAAATTAGTTCATGTTTAATTCTGTTAGATAATAAATTAACCGGAAGTGAAACAATTTTGCACATTAAGAATGTGCTGATAAATGTAAATACTAACAATATCACATGCATCTTTCAAACTGATCAAAATATTAAATATCAAATTAATCAATCAATAATTAATCAAACTAATACATAACAACCTCATTTACTAAATGAAATATTAAATAAAATGAGAGCAAATGGAAAAAGATGGCATTAACAACAGTAAACATTTAACGAACCGCTAGTAAATGTGTGTCCTTCTGTCCTTCACATTATAGTTAGTGATCATGATGATATTTGACGATCGGTCATTTCATTATTCAATGAATGGGTGATGGTCATTCATTACCCGTTGTATATTTTCCCACATATCTTTCACTACAACATTTTCATCCACTATTACCATTATTATTGATTATTTGTCATCGTATAAAGAAGCATTCAAATATCAATTTTAAAAGTTTAGTTAAATTAGTCGATATTGATTAACTTAATCAATGTTTAGTTAATTAGTTGATATCTTCAATTAATTAATCGATGATATTATTAGTATTATGTGAAAATTTGACGAATAATGTTATCATTATCATAGTTGAAGTGCAATAGTTTTATTTCTGGTATTGATATCATTTATCATTTGTTGTTATCACTAACACTCTGTCATAATCAGCACTATTTTCATTATCATAACTATCACCATGATTTACGGATCATTTGCATGATTCATGTAATAGATTGAGTCTTCTTTATTCACATATATTTACGCTTTACGATAGTAGAATTAATCACTGAAGTACCGAAATTGTTATTTTTGTCTATCTCATTACGTCTTGATTTTTCTACGACTTTGATATTGCATCAATTGTTCTTACTCCCATTGAGATATGGTTACTTTTTTTTTTATTCCCCATAATCATCCAGTTTTCAGGTCTCAAATCTTGATCTTTCGTAACTTTTCTGTTATTTATCACTTCGGTTTTTCAATGGTATCAATCGATTTGATGCTCAACTTTCTTGTTTGTATTCTGTATCCTGTATTTTGAATTCTTCATTTTCACTTTTAAGGATCGTACTTGATTATGTTTGTAATCGGAACATGAGATTTCTACTGATAAGATGATTAGTGTTGTTGTGTATCCATAGCTATGCTTGTGAAATCTTCAGTTATTTTAAATATTTTATTTAATTCATTGATGTTTTTTCGTTTAATTTCTTTTACCCGTCTATATTTATGGCGGTTTTTTCGATTTGCTATAGTCACTGATAAGATGATCACTGATTTCGTTGATCCTATCCTGAGTTAACCAACACTTGCTATCGTTGGTTTTTCAGTTTTTATATTGATCGAAGTTGTACGCAATGCTAGATCTTTATGTCAGTAATATTCTATCTATCTGGTTTTAGTTACAACCATCTTGTTCATTTGTCTATTAGTGATTTAAAATAATGTTTATGTATTTATGTGTTGCTCTATCGTTATCGTTATCACAGCATCTAAAATTGCAGGTAGATTGTTGTATTTGGTAGCAGAAGGTTGCTTGCAAGATGGATTCTAGCATTCGAGAGACGTCTGCACAGGCAACAGCGGCTGATTTTCTTACGCGTTTAAGGAAGAAAGGAGGTGATGAAAATCGATTGAAAGTTGCCAGACAACTTTATGAGTAAGGAGCTTATCCTGTTCTGTTTTGAAATTTATGCTACAGAACTGACTGAATCAGTTGAAATTTTTACCATACAGAAGTTTTAAATCTTGAAGATAGTTAAGCATGAATATACTGATAAAGTATGAAAATCTGAAATTATCTTTGCTACTTTTTCCTTCAGCGATAGAATGAGGATAATACATCAGTCAAATGTTCCAAACGATCTGATTCTAGAATGTATAAATGACCAGGAAATCAAAGCGGACAAATTTAATACAAGACAGTTCCATAAAGGAATCAGTAATCTATTAGTTGTTAATTAAATCAAGTCTTTTTGCAGCTATATAAATGGGGAATTACGTGACAATGGTGATCAGTTTACAGCGGAATTTTTCGCTACATTCGATACAAAAGTTGATCAGGTTGGAAACACTCGTTAACTTCTGAGTTACTTTTTTCAAAACATTGCTGTTGTATAATAAGCTGTTGAATTTTTCTGCTAATTTATATGATATCTGGAAACGATCAGCAATTGATGACTTCTTTTCTAAACAATTGTTTATTGTAATTGAATTTTGTTATTGGATTGGATCTGTAGTGAATTTCTTTAAGTTTATTTCTCCTTGTTAGTAACTTCATTCGTTTTTATAGGCATAATAATTAACACTGAATTGAATTTTCATGTTTATTTTTGACTTCCTCTACAGCAGGATCGAAGAAGAGTTTTTATTTGAATTATGTCAGCGTGTGGCGTCATAAAAAAAAAAAAAATGTCTGATGCTTCTGCCTTCTTTGTACACTTAATGAAATCAAATGCAGTTAGTTATGCATCCTTTTGCTCTATTATGGACAAATATAAATGAAACGCAAACTTTATTTTTCTCATATTTTCAGAGTGCTATACATACGTTGATGACGAGTTTGGATAATGACGAAAGAAAGGCAGGAATAATTTTGATAGGTATCTGGTAATTTGATATATACTCAAATTATTATTGGTTTCAACAAGTTACTTCAAGTGCATTACATCTTTATATTCTTTATAGTGCTAGGTAATATGGCAAGATTTCAGCTTGTTTGGTAGAAAATGCTGGTGATGAGACGAAACGTGTCCCACGTTTTGCAAAGTATCTCCTGAAAGCACTAGTGCAAGGTGATGAAGCGGGTATGAAACTTGTTGCCAGGGCAATTGCCTATTTGATCCAGACGTCGAAGACATTCGCTGCTGAACTGGTAGAAAAATCTATCAACCAGGTAAAAGTTTTTCTTATTCATAGTTCAACTTCCTGTGCTGCCGATTTGAATTTTTGGTTGCTGGGGGATGTGTCGCTTATTGTCTTGAAGCTATATCTGTTTACAATAGTAGAAAATATATTAATATGTTTACAACAATGTCTTGATGATGTAATTGATTTTCTTTATTTCCAATTCATTCAATCAGACTAGGCACTAAAATTAATTGCACCATATCAATAAATATTAAAACATTAAAACTTGAAGTGTTTGATAGGTGTGTGAATGGCTTGAAGAATCTGAACGAAATGAATCACGTCGTCTTGCTGCAGTTTTTCTGGCGAGACAGTTGGCCTTGTATACATCAACATCATTTTTTCTACGTGCATCTAATTTCTTTTCCAATATTTTCAAAGTCATCAGGGATCCTAAGGTCTGCAAAAAGTTACTGAAATTCTTCAGATTTGTTGAAAAAAAGTTAAGAAACGCGTAATGATTTAAGCAGCGCTTTATTCACAGCAATATTTTCTGCCCGATGATGAATTATTAGTTCATGTAGTATTATTATACACTTTTCCCTTTTTTCTTTTGGATGATGCTTTCTCTTTAATGTTAGGTTAACACCTTTTAGGCTACGGTACGGATAGCAGCTACTAAGGCCTTACATGCTGCCCTTACAGTTACATCGCAACGTGAAGCACGTCAAAAGTCGGAATGGTATTGGGTAAGTCATTTCAAATTTTAATCTGCATTCTGTACGTTTTGTGATTTCTTTTAAACGAGGATCACCTGTTCCTTGACCATTTTCATCGCAATTCTTGCATATGTAGTTGTCTAACAACAATGTTCTTAACTTCACAAGGTTGCAATTGATCAGAAAGAAGCAGCGCATACTATGTACATTGTTAAAACAAAATTATGCGTGAAGACGCAAAAAAGAGATAACAACAAAAGATAAACCCAAATATAACGCGTGTTAATGTATACTATTCTGTTTTGCCGTGAATTTTTGTTTTATCCGTCGGCATCATCCTTCAAACATTGAAGGATAAAAAAGCACCTTCAGTATGCTCACTGTCTCTTGCATGATACTAGATACCATCCAGTGCTTTGAAGGACCGACACTTTATCGACTCAGGTTGACTGGATAAAGTTTTTGGAATTATTTTGTGGTGTTAATGAGATAATATATTGACAGACTGCTATTTTTTAGCGCTGTTATGATGAAGCAATGAATTCTTTGAAATTTGATGGTTTAAATCGAGACGAAAGGCAGCATCCAATGCTCTTAATATTTAATGAACTACTTCGAATTGGTAATGCACCGGCTGAGCGTCAACGAATCCTGGCGCTCGGGCGTCAACCACAACAGAATGTTCGAACAGTAATTGGATCAAATGCAATAGATTGGTTAACGGAGCGCACATATTCGGTTACTGTTGATAGTCGAACTGCTAATCAGCTTGTTGCTGAAAAATTTAGTGATGTAAGTAAAATAACTTAGTTTTGCTTCTATTAATGATTTCTATACCAAAATTAAGTTCATTTAAAAATTTAAGTATTTTAAATTAAGTTTGGAGAAAAGCGTTGGAGAAAAAAAGGAGAATTCAATTAGTTATCTCTATTGGTTTATTCAAGTTGATTGCTCTGCAAATGCTTTATTCATCTTTAAGTGTAGTATAGTTATTGAAAAAACTTTCTTACACATAGGAATGTATAGAGTAATATGAAATGTGAAAAAATTAAATCCTTAAATTGCTTTATTCCTCATCAATAAATAATTCTATTGTTTACACATAATTATTGAGTGGTTTCAAGGAAATTTTAAAACTTTGAAAAAATAATTACAACAACTAATAATTGTTTTTCATCATACAGAAGTCTTATTTTAATGAGCTTCATTTCCAGATATATCGAGCGTGCAATCTCGCATGTACTTCACGTTATGTTTGTTGCCAAACAACATTGCTTGAAATTTTCCCACGTCTTTCATCATTTGGGAAAACGCAAACGGTTGCTTCAAATGAGGCAGATGTTTTCAATGTTGATATAGCTTCAATGTTCAATCATGCATTAAATTTGACTGCAAAACATTCACCTGCTTTCTTTACTCTTGGTTTGTTGGTGCTTGATCGGCCAACAGAACTGCTTTTAAAACTGCCTCGTCTTTTCGCTGTCATACAAATTCAGTTGCAGACTGCAACGTATAAGTTAGTTTCACTCTTTTTTTATTATTGATTATTTATATTTTTATTGGATGAGCAACATTGTCATCGTTTACTCTTCAAACACTGCTAAATGGATTAAAGCTTATGGTCGTTTTTTTTTTCACTTTTCTTAAAATCTTTCATTTTTGTCAGATCTCTTCTTCATTACTTCATCAGCAGTTGAGTTTTTGGAAAAACTTTCTTCCATTTGCCACTTGATCTTAAAGTGCCTGGAATTATGTTTATGTGAAATAAAATTGACAGGAAGTTTATTTGTATTTTTATTAACTTGTTTTTTTCTAGGCACAAACCAGTAGATGAACATGTCTTCTTATGTTTGACATTAATTATTCGCGCATTGAAAGAAAAAATAGAATCTGAAATTAAAACGCTGCTGCCAGTTCTACTATCGACAGGTTTATCAAAAGGTATTACTGCAATTTTATCCTTTAATATGAGTGAGACTTTAATGTGCTTTTGTTCTTTAGAAAAACATTCTATGTAATAATAAAACTCCTAAGTTAAGTGACCTAATCATTATATTAAATCCAGAAAATTTCCACTATAAATAAGCCTTAAAAATATTTTATGGGGAATAAGATTTGAATATTCATGGTGTATAACTGCGGAAATCTATGGAAAGATAGACTTTGGTGTAGTCGGCTTGTGTAACATATGATTTTTTCCTGAAGAAAAAAGAGTGGAAAGAAGGGAAACCTGCAAATTCAAAGTTGAGGACTCAACATAATATTGTTTATCTGTGATCAGTTAAAAATTGCGGTGTTATTTTTTCAGTTCTTCCAATCCCGCTTTTTTTTCTGAAAAAATCATTCTGTGGTTTTGATTTCAGGATTAACAGACGTTGCTTATGAAATAATGCAGTCCATACCTGGATTGAAAACGGAAGCACAGGATGGTTTGTTAAAAGAGCTTTGTCAGCTTTTGATGAACCGCAAGTTGCCTAGTAAACTTGATCCGCCAACAGAACCACCCATGCCAGCTGGTTCTGTGAATGTTACTAATGTGGCACTTACAAATCTCGCTTTAGCTACACTTGGTCGTTTCGAATTTCAGCGGCATGCACTTCAAATGTTCATCAACTACATAGCTCATGTAAGAATTGGTCTCACTAATTCAAAATCTTTTGCTCTTTATACCTGATCCTCAATCCTCGAAAACTGTCAGTGCGGCAGAATCACTTTTTGACCATTTGCGAAGACTAAGAGTTGTGATCTAGGTGATTACCGACTCATCTTTGATGGATCAAGAAACAACAGCAAGTAAATAATGAAGTAATAAAAATAAAATAATGGCAGGTAATTGAAGTTCAGATTGTTAGTAAATTTTCAGGGCTACTTATCTTCTGATTGCTCAGAAGTACGTTTGGCTGCAGTAGATTGTTGTGCTAAAATGTTGACGCCTTTTGTTCGTGTATTTGAATCATTTGAATGCGCCAATAAAAAACAGCGTTTTGATGTTCTAAATTTGATCCACTCCGTACTCCGCCAACTTGTAATGGTTGCCGTTGTCGATCCGTGTGAGTTTTTATATTTTTTTGATATAATGCATGCTTTTTTTTCGGATTATGATTTTAGATTAAAAACCTAAATGGTAATTTACTGGCAGTACTGAAAAAAAATTTCCAGCCTACGCATGTAGCAAGAGAATTTTTTGAACATTATTCTAGATTTATCTAGCTGGGAAGGTGGTGGTCTAGTTCAGCGAATTGAATTATCCAAGTTTGGGATAGTGTATCACTGTTAAATGAAACCAGCTGTGTGTGGCCTGAAAAAAACAATATATTGGTAATATATTTAACAATACGAAATCAGTATATTTAATAATGCATATGAAATAATTCTCCGATTGCCACTAACTGTTGCCAGTAGTCTAGCCTTTTGATGAGTAACCGAGTGTGTTACTTGTTTCTTACTTTTCTTTATCTTCTGTGATGTTCTCTCATTTTTCAGCAGTGGAAGTACGCTTGAGAGTTTTGCAATGTTTCAAAGATGGAGATCCGCTTTTGCTGTCACATTTGGCACAGGCTGATATGCTCGACTCTATTTTCATGACTTTGCATGATGAAAAACTGGAAATGCAGGAGCATGCAGTAGCCTTGCTCGGAAAACTGGGTAGTTTGAATCCTGCATATGTTTTGCCTAGTTTGCGTAACGTTCTGCTGGAGACGCTTACCCAATTGACAAACAGTGGAGTACCCAGGTTAGCTTATTACAATCATCTGCATTCCGAACTTGTAAATCATGAAATTTATTGTATATTTTGCTCTGAAAAGCGTATTTATCATTGCTTTCTACCTTATGTCAAAATATGGTGAAACTTCAAATGGGTTTAATACCTTCTTAGGGCATTCTCCCAGCAAGTAAAGAAGTGTAATATAAATAATAAATTAAAAAATATGGGTTCATATGTTTTGTTTTGTTTTTTTTTGGAGCAAAGGAAAGCTGTAAAAATTACAGACTTGAAGAACATAGTGCTCGTGTAATTGCACAAGTGGCTAAGCAGTCTCCAAAATTTGCAAAGCCGTATATGAATCCGATATTGACAGCTTTAGTACCAAAACTGAGCTCCGAAATCAGTCGTGTGGATGTGACTGTGCAGGTTTGACTTTACTGCACGTAATTTGATGTCTATAAACGAATTTGGGATTTTGAATGATGAATTAATGTGCGAATACATTTGCAGGTATTGAATGCTATTAGTGAGCTGGCAGTTGCAGGTGGTGCTGATTTGGTATTTTCAGTAGAAACGTTATTTCCCTCATTAGTGCAGTTTTTGCAAGACTCGAGCAGTTTAAGTCGCAGAGAGGTACTTAATTTTTTAAACTTTTTAAGTAGTATTTCTACGTCTTTGTTCATACTTTCAATGCTTTAACTAATTCTTTTCTTAGGCTGCTTTGCGTACGATGGGACAGCTTTGCCAAAATACTGCATATGTTGTTGATCCATATAAGGAGCATCCTGATTTGCTTGATGTGCTGTTGAGGTTGCTACGAACGGAAATGAGTGTTTCAATGCGTCGAATGACCATGAGGGTAACCTTTTATCCGAAATTTTTTTGGAATTTATGAGTTTTTAAAAGTTGAGAGTTCTTTATTTTCCTTCTAATCATTTTCAGGTCTTGGGTATTATTGGAGCCTTAGATCCATATACACATAAAGTTTTCACTGGCAAAGTTTCTTCTCAAAGGTCGAATTCGTTAGCTTTATCGTTGCCAGCCACATCATCATCTTCGGATATGCGGAATGGTGTTTTTTTGTTCAGCTTTATTGCAGAATTTAACTGTCCAAAGTTCGAGCAATGGCGAATAAAACAGATGTTTCAATTACTGGCATCACAAAGTTTATATCTCTGTGTCTATCATGCAATCACATCGTTAGGAGATGTGCTGCATTGAATGATCGAAAAATTGTGACAGTTTGGAACCCTTCAAACTTTCTGGATTTCTTGGGAGTTCAGAAACTTTCTCCATTTTCAGACACTATCCAATGGTTTCATTATGAGAAATGTACATTGGCAGAACTCTATCCCGCATTTTCCATAGCAAGTTTAATGCAGATGCTGAAAGACGATGCACTCAGTCATTTGCATCGTGATATTACCCAGGCATTACTGACAATATTCGGCAGCCTTGGTCCAAGTTGTACTCTTTACGTTAGCAAGGTTAAGCTTATGTACTGTTTTTTTGACATGTTGTTTTTCTGTGTTAAATTTTATTTAACGAAGGCTTAAAATCATAGTATTGCCAAAGAATAAAAAGGTCTCAAATACTTTCCATCTTTTATTTCTTTCCCATCAGGAAATCTTTTTTTTTTGAAAAAATTTTAATTATGAATTTAAGAAAAAATTTCAGTTATGATAATCTTCTAGGTTATACCTCGTCTGATCGAAGTAATTCAAACAGCAACTCGACCTGATTTAAAGCAGTTTTATTTGCAACAGCTGGCTAATTTTATAGCGATAGTTGGCGGTAGTATGAAACCGTTCATGTCGAAATTATTCAGCTTGATCAGGGTAAGTAGACGGGTTCATTGGTACTTCAGAATTCATTGTAATATTTAAAAATTCAGTCAGTAAACTGAAAATTAATGAAAATATTAAAGGAAGCATGGTCAGAAGATGTAAGCATGCGACTTACTATTGTTAATGTTATGCAACAAATTGGCGCGGCATTTGGTGCATCTTTCGCACCATACATACCTGAATTATGTCCATATCTTCTGAGTATTGTTCAGTCAGATCGTACTAAGGATAGAGCCATCACTTGCGCTGTAAGTGAATTTACTTTTTTTTATGAGTTATGAATGACATTTCCAATTATGATTTTTGCATGTCTGTATGGCAGTGACTACTTGGCTGCATATTAATACAATCGTTGTTATCTAATTTTCACTTTTCACTTTAAAATACAAAAATACACGCCGAATCTAAAGGATTAAGAGCGTGTTTATCAAATAATAAAAGATTTCAATTTCCTAAAAAATAAAAAAATTTTCAAAAAAATAAAAGGGATGAAAATGAATTATCACTCTTTCTTTCACATCTATCTTCTCCTGCTTCCTTCCACAATCTCAGGTAGACTGGGGAATGATAAGAGTATATTGATGGGAAACAAGTTCAAAGCTTTCTATAAAAAAATTAGCTGTGGTAGCCTAGCGTTCTATTGGCGGAAGATACGCCTTGACGGGCATCTTTCCGCAGACAGAAATTTTCGGTTCAAGGGGCGGTTGCAAAGCTGGGAGTTAAAAAAATTGACGGATGGGTTACCAGGAGTGAAGCATCTTCATCTATCCCCTGAGGCCTAACAGATCGTAATAGAAACGAGATTGATGATTCGTCTATTTTTTGAAGTAACTCCCGTTAATCATCTTGTTATGAAGTTATAATTTGTTGGAAAAATGTATAAAATACCATGTAAACTTAAAAATTTTGCTTTCATGCAAATGTTATGTCCTTTATTATATCCTTTACTAGGTATTCACATGCGTTCAGTCAATATCGATGTGCCTAGCACCACATATTCATCTTGTTTTGCCACCCATTTTGATTGTTCTCGATGATCGGACTGTAAAGGTGGAGGTGCGACGGATTGCTTTAGACACAATTTATCAGATGGCTGAAACCATTTGTATTCGTGATCATGCACCGAGGATAATGCAAGTTTGGTTGCGAGTTATTTCTGTTCATGCACTTCAACAGAAGTTACTGCTTTTGTTAGTGGTTATTGTCCGACAGGTTAGCATTTCGTGTTTTTCGAGGGTTGATAAATATGAAAGTTTTCAGTAATTTACGTGATGTTTATTGACATTTTGTTCATATATATAATCTTGTTGTAGCATATTTTAACACTTAGATCTGTATCTTTTCTTGAATCTTTTATTTCTTGTTAATGTACTTCGCATACTACTTCTCAGGTGATTATTGCAGATGTGGAGACAATTTCTGGTTTTCCGTAAAAGTGTTGACTATGCTTTAGCTCGACATGGCTTGCATTGCGATGAATATTTAAAGTAAATTTGTTGAGTTTACTACTTAAGCAGAACTTTCAGAGCAAATCAAATCAATTTTGGCTAAATTTCGTTATGAAATCAATAGTTTAATTTTTTATACATAAAACGGAATGTTCTGGTAATTTTGAATTCGGTTTCTGAAAGTTTAACCTTTATTTTCAGGAGGAAACAAAAATTTTTTAAAGAAGCTCATACCTATTTATATCAAAATGAATAACAAGATTAATAACCGTTTTAGGCTTACCGTGCAACTCGATGAGGGAAGCGTTGCATCCCCTTCACATTCTCCTGTAATTAAAGTTTCTTCTAATCAAGTAAAGCAGTTCATTACATCCGCCCGTCATGAAAAAGGGCAGCGAATTAATTTTGATGTCTTGAAGAGAACTTGGACCACTGCGCAACTTGTATCCAAGGAGGTTCACTTTATCTTATTTCTCTCTAAACTGGAGGATGTGAATGCATTTTAATGGTCCATTTCATTCAAATGATACATTAGTTTATGCATATTGTTTGTAAGCTTGGCTTTATCATCAAAAGCGCACAAAAATTTCGATAACTTTAGACCTGGGTAATTCTAAATAAAATATACGATAAAAGCTCATCTTTTATGCTCATTTTCTGCTTTACGCATATTATTTTTTAAAATGGAGCGTCTTTTATCATGTACAAGTGTGCATTACTGTTTCAATTTATCCTACTTATTTCCTACAATTTTTTTCAAACCTGTTCATCAGAGTTCAAACAAATCCAAATGTTTGGTCAATTTTCTAATGATTTTACGATTTTGACGCTGAATCATTAGTGATAACATATCGTTTCAGGACTGGGACCAGTGGCTTGTTTTATTACGAATTCAGTTTATTCGGCAGAGTCCTTCTGCAGCTCTTCGTGCATGTGCTCCTCTAGCAGATGTGCATATATCGCTTGCGAAGTAATTTTGTTTTCTGAAATTATTTTATATATTTTCGCTGTGGAACTTACAACTCTGCAGAAATCATGCTTCCGTAGATCGTCCGAAGTTTTAATCAATTTTATTGTTTTTATAAATCTATTTGATATTTATTGTCTTTCAAAAAACTCCTGAGTCTTGAGACTTACGAAGCTCCATTTCAGAGACCTGTTCAATGCAGCATTTATGT
The DNA here is from genome assembly GCA_013365325.1 of Dipetalonema caudispina. Taxonomy (NCBI): domain Eukaryota; kingdom Metazoa; phylum Nematoda; class Chromadorea; order Rhabditida; family Onchocercidae; genus Dipetalonema; species Dipetalonema caudispina. The sequence continues at coordinate 66,005 of JABVXV010000033.1, read as the reverse complement.
CAGTTTGGACAGACCTGGACGAAATGCAACAAAGAGACTTGGAGACGAATCTTAAATATGCACTTGATTCCAGTAACCATACTGATATCACACAAACAATATTGAATCTTGCGGAATTTATGGATCATTCCGAAAAAGTAAGCATAGCGATCTTTCTAGTTGAAACAATCATTTGCATCTACTTTACTCTATTTTCGAAAATTTTGCTACTGAACTTTTCGTCTCTTAAAGAGGTTCAAAAAAATCCTTTTCAGGGGCCTTTACCGGTCGGTAGTGAGAGATTGTGTAAATGTGCTGAACAGACACGAGCATATGCCAAAGCATTGCGGTATACGGAATTGAATATTCGCGAAAAATTTAACAGAAATCCAGATCCAGAGCACTGTCGCGCTCTCATTACGTAAGTTTGCTATTTAGGCGTTTTATTCGTTCCTTCGTCATATTCAGAGTTTGTCGGAACTTAATGCTATTTTACTTGGACTTTGCAAATGAATTAAATCATTTTCAGCTATGCAAACAAATTGAATCTCCAAGAAGAAGCCGCTGGAATTGTGGCATTTGCTAGGCAACATAATATGGAAATTGGAGTAAGTTAATGGAACTGATCAGCATCAATAGTAAAAAATTTTAGTGGTAAAAAATAAATAATTGGATTATGTTGATGAAATACATAATTACGATAGTTACTGAACTATACCCTGTAACTAGCATGCAGCGTCGAAAATGATATAAATTCTTAACACTATGTTGTAATAGTGGGGTGAAATTGGTTGTTTGAGAGCTTCGAAGATTTAAGTGTAGTGTGTGGAGAAGAGCGTCTGTAAGGCTGCCAAACAACGAAATGAATATTGACCAGTACATGAATTGGGATCAATGTCTGATGACTATAGTAAATTAACCTCTTCAACAGATGTTTTATTTAAATGAGAGTATCTAATGCGTATACGAACAAATATATGCAAAATTATATGCATGTCGAAAAGACGAAACGTTGGGAATATGAAACACTTTATTTCAATATCTTTCAACTTGTTATTTAAACATTCTGAAGAATTTAGTGTAACTTAACTGCTTATTAATTGATTGAAGTATATGCTGTTTTATTCGTTTAAGTTGTGCGTAAATCTTAATCAGCTTTTCAGAATGAATAGTTTTTTCACATTGCAGAGGCAGGGACGTTGGTATGAGAAGTTGAATGAATGGGAGAAGGCACTGGAAATATATAACAATGAAACATTTATTACCGATGAGGTCTGGATTATTCTGATTATTAATTCAAAGCATGATTTAAAGGATCTTCTTATCATAATCGATTTCGTACCTTGATACCAGATCATGTAATATTCGTGAGTGCAAAGGTTTTTGAAAATCATTGGATTCATGCAGAAAATTTTCTTGATTATATTATAGTTGTACGAACATCAGATGCGATGCTTAGAGGCATTAGGACAGTGGGGTGAATTAAATGACCTCGGAAAAAAAGCATTCGCCGAAGTGGGCACAACAACAAGTGCAACCAGAAGGCAAAATATGGCAATAACTGCAGCACGAGGTAGTTGGGCAGTCGGTAAGTCATTTCGTAAAACTTGCACGTAAAAGATACGTAGTCCTTTATGTATCTTTTTTTTACTTGTAATAGTGGAAAAACTTAGATGGATGTTTAGAAGACTGGGAAACGATGGATTATTATGTTAAGCAGATTAATGAGAATAATCAGGACGGATCCTTCCTTCGAGCCGTGTTGGCCATTCGAAATGAGCAGTATCAGGATGCAATGGCTTATATTGAAAAGGTTATTCTTGATTATTATATCTGCCTAATGATTTTCGAAGACAGCTTTATTACCAGCAATGATATACTTCACTCAGACATGACCTGCTATGTACGAGCCTCCTAAATCATATGCTTTTTAGTTTATTCTAATTAAATTCACAGTGGTTTGCCGAAACTTTTTGGTGCGAAATCATAATTCATTACTTGTAATAGCCTTTAATAAGTATCTTATTATTATGGTGCAAACACCATCCATGCACTACATATATTGACATGTCCGCAACAGTATCATGCTTGAGTTCTGCTGATTTCATCACACTTTGATGCCAAGGCTCATCAGTTCGGTTAACGAACTTCAGTTTAACTAAACTAGATTTTGAAATGGATTTTATGATTCGGCTAGGATTACCTATAAGCAGCTTTAGTTATTTAAAATGTTAAGGATACTAGTGATGTATGCACCCTGTTAATGTTTATATTCAGGTACGTGACATGTGCGACGCAGAATTGACAGCGATGGCATCAGAAAGTTACGAAAGAGCTTATGGCGCAATGACTCTTGTACAGCAGCTAACCGAACTGGAAGAAGCCATTGAATACAAAATGTGGCCCGATCGAAGAATTCGAATCGCTGTTGTTTGGAGTCGGCGTTTGCAAGGATGCCGGCCAAATATTGAACAGTGGCAAAGACTTCTGTTGGTAAAGTAAGTTAAATCATCAAAATATGATTTAATTTAGAAAATATCTTACTTCATGAACTGTTCACAATTCGTTTATAATCGGTCAGTTTTTTTAAAGGAAAATGGAATTGATTTAGAAAAAATTTCAGATCATTAGTGCTTTCGCGGAATGAGATGCGCCCATTATGGATTAAATTTTCATCACTTTGCCGACAGTATGGAAAGTTATCAATGTCACGTCAAATTTTGGCAGATTTATTGGGATTAAAACGAAATGAAGAATTACATGAAATACCAAATTTACCAATGGATAAGCCCTCATTAGTGTTGGCGGTTTGTAAGCAATATTGGGCAGAAAACCGGACTGAACTAGCTTGCAATACATTGGAACAGCTAATCAATCAATTTGATGTCGAAAAGGTTTCGAAAATTTAAACTTTTCTTGCTTGCTAGAATGAAGTGAAATACCTTTCTTGCAAATTTCCAACCTGACATATTGCAGTTATATCGATCACGTATATGCTTTTAGAAGTTACTGAAAAAAATCAAATTAACAGTGTGAATTTCACACGGGTTGTATTTTTTCAACTTCTTGCGCAGGTTACTTTTTAACCTATTTCAATAACACAACACTGTGAAATGTAAAGAATAATTAATAGAGACTGATGCATAGCAAGAGATGAAAACAGTTTAAGCATTACTACTCATATTTTAGAGAGAAATCAAGAAAAATTCCGAAATGTGCCGGTTGGTGGCAAAATGTTGTTTAAAACTTGGTGACTGGTACGATACGTTACCGCAGTCAACCAAAGACGTGCAAGCCGTGAACATGAATGTACAGCAGTCTTTGTCACCTGTTAACATTCCTCAACAACCGTCGGCTAACCCATCGATTGTGATCAATGTACCACCACTACTTCTAGATGGCAATCATGTAAAAATCCCTTCACCACCACTATTTTCACCAAATTCACATGTGGTGCAGCCGTTACAGCCCAGTAGTCCATCACAGTCCACTCTGACACAAACAATGAAATTCTATGCAAATGCTACGGTTTATGATCCAACTTGGTATAAAGCATGGCATAAACTTGCATCCGCTTACTTCAATGCTGCCATGTATCAGACACAAAATTCGGTGAGCTCCGCTACACTTTTAATTACTTCTTTATCCATCTTTTTATCTATTTTTTTGCTCAAACTTAACTTCAACACTGAGACTACGTCTGTTTGGTTTCCTATCTCATACTGTTACTTTCTTTAACATAAGTTCTTATGTACTGGGTATTTTAACGTGCATCAATATCAGTGAGGCATTCAACAGAAAAATCATAATTGAGGAAGTTGGATTCTGTCTAAATGTGTTGTTCAAAATTGATATTTTAGTTAGTGATTAGCATACATTATTCCGTTTTATTTCTTTTTTCTGTTGATGTAATTATTATTACAGGATTATTAAATTTACTTAATTCATTAGAATTTCTATATTTATTTCGTTTCTGAAATGTCTAGAAGTGATAAGAAGAAAGGTTTGAATTACTTCCAAAACGACCTAAACGCTTATGCATTTGAGCATGCATTTTAACCCGAAATAATGCACTTACCACCAAAAGTTATTTGAGCTATGAATCATTTTTTATTGGGAACAAGTCAATGCCAAGTGCCCTTTTTCTAGAGTATGCATAATATTCATTATTTCCTTTATTTTTAGTTTTCGCCAGCACCACCACCACCGCCTTTTATTGGTGCGATGCCAAGTTCTCCCAGCTACGGTCCCTTCGGGAGCATTATAGATCGAGAAACTTCATCAGATATTTTGATCCCTCAACTGCATCCACAGCCGCCACCTTCTACTGCAGTAATTGTAAATCCACCTTCTCCGGCACCTGATCAAGAGATGATCTTTCTTGCAAAACAAGCTGTTTCAAGCTTTATTAAAGCTGTCACTTTGGCCGAAGGTTTAAATTTTTCCAAAATTATTTTTGTTTTCTGGTGGTCTATAGCTCTAAAGATTTACGGCAGGGGTAAGGTGTGAATTCAGTACATTTCATAATCGTTTGGCATTGAAACTTTGTGAGTTAAATTATACACAGACTTGTTCATGAAGTCTACAAATGATTAAAACAAGGTCGATGGTTCTGAATAATAACTCTCAACTTTCAGGATCACGTCTAGAAGACACTTTGCGATTTTTGACCTTATGGTTCAAACACGGTGATCAAGCGGAAGTTTTCGAAACCATCAAAGAATCACTGAATTTGCTGCCCGTTGAAATGTGGCTTGAGGTTTTTAAATAAAAAGATTGTTCTGGAATTTCATCTTAAAAAATTTTTTTAAATCTACGAAAAGATTTCGTTTGAAATTTGACGTGTAACTATGAGCTGGGCAAATGATACTTCGTCTTTCATTTCTCCCATTCTTCATATATTCTTATATGATTGCAGGTTATCCCACAATTGATGGCACGTTTAGATTCGAAACAAAACGTTGCTCAGCTGATCAAGCAAGTTGTCATCGACTTGTCAAAAGTTCACCCACAGGTTCAAAGTTGCCTTTTTAGATTAATCATTTTTCAATATATAGCTGGAGATTTGATTGGTAGCTTTTGTTTCGTAATTTTGTATTGCAAGAATATTATTCTTAGGCAATTCTTAATATCATTTACAGATAAAGTGATAGTATTTAAGAAGAAAATGAAATTAAATTTTTGGAGTAAATTTATTCAGGGAGCGTATAAAATCTTCTTTTCATTTCGACATTAAAATTAATCATGTTTTTAAAATTCTTTTCAGTCTTTGGTTTACGCCCTTACAGTGGCTGCGAAATCGGCAAACTCACGACGCTCAGCGGTTGCAACAGAGATATTGACAATTATGAGTGATAGTCAGCCAACACTTGTTGAGCAAGCAAAACTTGTCAGTGATGAGCTGATTCGTTGCGCCATACTTTGGCACGAACAGTGGCATGAAGCATTGGATGATGCGTCAAGGCTCTATTTTCAGGTTAAAAATAGAGACCATACTCCAGAGATAAGTTTTAGGGAATGACTTTTAGCAAATCTGCAAGAAGCACATCCACATTCACACATGATGCATATGCTCGCACTTTACCGTGCAATGTATTCACTTTTGCGAACAAATCATACGTTATGTACTGTTACCTAATGCACATTTTTGCAATATTTTTGCGGAAAAATGTATAATGCACCGTCTTGTTGAGAACTAGTAAATACTTAGTGCACAGTGCTGGCCTTTCTTAAGATTGTTACGTGCAATGTGATTGCTGCATTGACTTACATTGAGTACAGCTCTTATAATACCTGCTGTCTTGCGTGTCACTTGCAAAACTTTGGTTGCTAGTTGCCTGCCACAGTTTTGTGTTGGCACTGTACTTGCAGCTAGCGATATACTGATTATGTACGAGATTAAATTTCAGGACAAGAATGTAAAAGCCATGTTCGAGTTGTTGGATCCATTACATGACATGATTGATCGTGGTGCAACTACTCTGAAGGAGCAGTCTTTCAAACAAGTAAGATACTATTTTTAAACAAAATCAAGTCTTGGTGAAAACTGGAAATAATTAAGCACTAAAAAAGCACAATTGGACTAAGTCTCGAAAAACCCGAAAGACAACTATTCCATGTTTTGGGTGCATAATTTCAAAGAAATGTGGCTGGACTAGTAATAGCTCTAATTGGTAACTCTAGAATGGTAGGACATCCATGATATAATTTAGGAATGCGAGCTGCACAAATTTGGATTTGCTACTATTGCAACCAAATAACATCATTTTATCGCTGCTCTTGTTTTAGAGATTTTGTTGTAACTTTGAGTACTACTCTGTAAGCACTTTTTTTTTTTTGACTTTTTAAGAGGTTTCGACATAGCGCATCAACTTCAACAACGTTTTAAGTAAATATAGAGTAAATGGGTTGAGCATCGATTATTGCGATACTTTTTTAGACATACGAAAATGAGCTGAAGGAGGCTTGGAATGCTTGTCGTTGCTATTTACGTTCACAGAACGCCAAAGAACTCAATCAAGCATGGGATCTCTACTACATTGTATTCAGGAAGATCTCAAGTCAGCTTCGTCAGCTTACATCGCTAGATCTAAATTATGTTTCGCCTAGGTACGATATTTTTCGTCTTTTTCAAATAGGTACTTGGAAACTGGTTAGAATAAGTAATTAGTATCTTAGTTTCTTTGGCCGATTGAACTAGGTCTTCAAAAGATAATAAAGGTAACAGATCTTATATCCATATTTCTTCAGGACTATGTCAGGCGTGTACTTACCCTCTGGAAAAACCGAAAGCGCTGCATAAAAGAATAAGGGTACCGTGGGGGAAAATCATAGGAAATTTCTAGGCGGTTCTGTTTGAATTCTACAATAATATAAGATTGATGCAGAACGAATTAATGGTATTATTAAGTAATGAAGCAGTTCAAAATATAACCAGATTGAAAATTAACGTTGTTTTCCGTGAAGTTTGAAATATACAACTTATAAGTATCAGTACTTTATTGATTTTAGACTAGTAAAAGCTAGAGATTTGGAGCTGGCAGTTCCTGGAACGTATGATCCAAGTGCTCCACTGGTTACTATATCTTCAATAAATAATACACTACAAGTGATTAATTCAAAACAACGACCGAGAAAAGTAGTTATGAAAGGTATCTGACAGAGTTCCACTTTTCTGTTTGATTTGATCAATACTCTGCTCTTCTTCGGGTGACACATCTTACCTAATTTTAACAGGGTTTTTCTATAATCCATGTTTCATACTGTAACATAAAATCTTTGAAAATGTTCAGGAAGTGATGGGAAAGATTACATATTCCTCCTAAAAGGTCATGAGGATCCTCGACAAGACGAAAGAGTGATGCAGCTGTTTGGTTTAGTCAATACTTTGCTCTTGCATCAAGGTGATACATCTCGCCGAAATCTGACAATTCAGGTTGCTTGCTTTTCTGTTTTTTGAAAAATTTAGAGATTATGAACTACAATTAGTAAATAGGCTGCTGATTAATATGAATTAAATATTCAACTTTTACCTGGAATTCAAAAATGAAAAACAAAATCAAAACGATCGTCTTAGAAGCCAAATTTCTCACCTTATTTAGTTCCTATCCATCCCTCCCGAATCGTGTAAAGTGCGTTCTTCTTTACTTTGCTCTTTTTTACCTAATTATGTACTATTTTTGCAGCGCTATTCAATTATTGCCTTGAATCAGAATAGCGGGTTAATTGGCTGGGTTCCAAACTGTGATACACTGCATTCGCTTATTCGTGATTATCGGGAAAAGAAGGGGATTTTGCTATCAATGGAACACAAAATTATGCAAAATTTCGCTCACGATTTAGATCAGATGACTTTGTTGCAGAAAGTTCAGGCATGACTTTTTCTGTTCCAAATTTTCAATAAAATTTTGTTCTTATGGTCATATTAGTAATATCCGTTTGCTTTTAAATTTTGTAACTTTCTCTAGGTATTCCAACACGCACTTGAAATGACGAGCGGAAATGATTTGCAGCAGATTTTGTGGCTCAAATCCCCAAAGTAAGTTTATAATTATAAGCATAGAACAACGGACCTATGATTTCGTCGGTTAGGGATACAGGTATTTCCATTCCTCTTTGTTGGTCTCCTTGACCCATGCCGATATTTCAGCTGATCAACACCAATCATTAAACTTTTCATTTTTTTGTTTTTTTGACAGTATTTCTTTAGCGAGTTGCTGTAAGTTATGCTCATTCTTTAATCATATTTCTTCATCTTTTCGAAATTTCTAGTTCGGAAATTTGGTTTGATCGACGTACCAATTACACCCGCTCAATGGCATGTATGTCGATGGTGGGCTATATTTTAGGACTTGGAGATCGGTAAATTTATAATTCACATCGTTTTACTGTTGTCTAAAGGGTTTGGAGCAAAATGGTTCATGCATATTGCAGACATCCGTCAAATCTGATGCTCGATCGCGTTAGCGGCAAAATTGTCCACATTGATTTTGGAGATTGTTTCGAAGTTGCAATGACCAGAGAAAAGTTTCCAGAGAAAATCCCATTTCGACTGACAAGGATGCTTATACAGGTGGAAATTTTTGAGAAATTCGAGTTTCAAATGGCACAAAATATTACAAAGAAAAATTCATTATTCGTTATAAGATTTTCTATGTGGATTACTGATTGACTAATTCACGTTGATAAGAAGTTTTAGAAGTTATTTCAAATATTTGTCTGGTAGCGAGTCTTCGTCTTTCAAATTTGTCGCCTTTGCATAAATTCTCTTAATCTGAATAGATTTTTTAACAGTTTTTAGGCGATGGAAGCTACAGGGATTGAGGGTAATTACCGAATAACTTGTGAGCGTGTTTTGCGGGTGCTCCGTTCAAATAAAGAAAGCCTTCTCGCGGTACTTGAAGCATTTGTTTATGATCCCTTGATCAATTGGAGATTAATGGAAGGTATTCTTCAGTTTTTCACTTATTTTCCCTGTTATACCTTATTCAACGGGAATACATTTCATTATTATCAATTCTATCGAAGCTTTTTGTGTAACTGTGTACAAAAGATGACTTCTATGCGCTCATCAGATTTTTTCTAGCTGGTGGAAGACGACCGCCACCCGAAACACTGCAAAAGGATGGTCAAACTGATTCCAAAGCTGAGTCATCACTAAAGCGTATCAAACAAAAATTAGCAGGTAATGAATTTGCTGCTCCATTAGTTGAGAGTAAAGGTTATATGATGTTTGGAGCACAATTGTGAAATATGGTATGATATGATAAAACATGAATTTGTATTTTTTTTCTAGCCTAACTTCATGTTCAGGAATGATATGCTTTTTTTGGAGAGTCCTGATATTGTGCATAGGAATTAAAACAATTAAATTCACTTTTTTTATTACTCGGGAATATGGGCTAACATGAAAGCATATATTGGACATAAAAAAACATTATATGTCTAAATAATGATCTTGTAACACAACGCTATAATGACTTTTTCGTTGTCAAAATTTTTGAAATTTCGTTCGTCCTACTGCACTGCCATTTGTTTCACTTCATTTACTCTGCTTACTTTCAATTTTTTACTTATTATTGTTTAACACTGTTTCACTTTTATTTCTTCGTCTTACTTCGCTTCACTGTACTGTACTTTTCTGTCCATTAATCTCACTGTATTTTTTTTCTCTGCAAAGGGCTTTTTTACTTTGTAAAGTTTTCTCTGTAGTTGTGGAAGGGAAAGAAAAAAAGGGGGAGAAAAACGTTCAAACTGTGATTCTGTTTTGATATATGTTAAACCGTGGAACAGAACTTGAAATGAGTACTTATTATTCCTTAATTTTCAAAAATTTCAGGCCGCGACTTTAATCCAAATGTGGAATTCAGTGTACCGGAACAGGTTGGTCGACTCATTGATCAAGCAATTCTAGCTGAAAATTTGTGTCAGTGCTACATCGGCTGGTGTCCATTTTGGTAGTACGAGAATTTTGTTTACTAGGCTTATTTTGTTTTTATCCTTTTTTAGTTCTCGAATATCAATTTTAAGGAACATAAATTTGTTAGGATTAGATTGGTTACCCTCTCCTTTCCTCAAGTTGTTGAAGTAATTCACAAAGTATCAGTCTTTTTAAGTTATTGAGTATTGAATTTTCGTTTCAATAGTGTACAAAGTATTTGAATAATTATTGTTTTATAATGGTCTTGTGAACTAAGTGCATATCATTTATGTATCAAATGCAGTTAGTTTGCATAAAACCTTCTATGATACATGTGAATTGTCCATTCTGTTTTACGGATTTCTTTTTTCCTAAGAACTTAAGAAGTCTCATTTCAACGCATGAATTCAAGAAAAATGGATATTCAAAGTCGAAATTTTGCTTAGAAGTAGTAACTCATAATCTGAGAAATAGAATGCATAATTCTTTTTGCTTAGAAGTAGTAACTCATAATCTGAGAAATAGAATGCATAATTCTGAAAGTTGTACTTATTATCTGTAATATTAATATTGATCTCACCACATTCACAGTACGATGTTGGATGTTAATATCCTTTCTTAGAATTGTGCCTTTTAAAGTTCGCGTTTTGTGCATCTTTTATTGAGAAATTGGCATTTGGAATTGTAAATATTTGTATGATTTTTTATACATCCTATAAATTTAAAAATGTTATCTATATAATCATTCTATCTTTGCTTCTTCCTGAAGAAAGTATGAATTGAGAAGTTACTGTTGGATTGGTTGTTTTAAATATATATCATTTTCATAACATTCCAGTAGTAGTTATCGAACAGTTATCGAGCTCATCTACAAAGCCTACAAATAGTGATTACAATAGACAATAGAATTATGTCGGATCCCAACTTAAATTTAAATCCAAAGTCTAAAAACCCGACTATGTTATGAAATATCTGCAAATTTCGCAAACAGTTGCGACAGTTTCTTCTTTCCCGTATTTTCTCCCAATTTTCTTTCGCCTTACTTGATTATTCTGTTTTTGGATCAAAAATATCTGATAAGTTATACTTAGGATAAATAATCACAGGTACTGTTACAAAACCTCATTCTAAACGCTCATAAACGTTCGAACATTGCCCAATAAATAATGGAAAAAGAAAAAAACACTTTTCACTGAGAGAAAATCAGTGTAAGCATGAGATCGATAACTTCACCGGTTTTGCGACAACTAAATCAAAACCACCTGCAAAGTCACAATCGAATTTGTAGTATCAATAATGATTTGCTCTTATTAACAAAACTCTCCACCCTATTTTCGCCTTTAATAAGAATTTTTGACTTCTGCTGGAAGTTCGTATTTTGTATTCATATTTTACTATGTATTTTTTAATTGATTGACTTTTTTTTTAATGACTGTTTTATCTTATCAGTCACATCAATAAGCAGTACACAGTGAATAAAAAAATTAATGTAGTAAATTATAGCGGTTGAACATTTTGCTAACGAAATAATATTTTAAGGTATGTGTAACAAACCCGGAGCATAAATAACACTGATAGTAATAACAGAGAAAGTGATTTCCAGCAAATTGCAATTAAAAGAATTAAGTTAAGTCTTTTTTACATCGATTATGAAATTATTGAAGTTAATCTTGAAAGTTACATGAAAATCTTTGAAGTTGGAGAAAATATTTAGAAACACATTATACATATTATTTTAGGACTATTGTGCAGTTTAATTTCCAAAGAAAAAAAAAGAATAAATGCATTATTTTTAGTTAAATTTGTTCTTAAAATAAAGCATCATCATCATTTCTCTAAGAAACTGAAAGATTGCCTCCAACAGAATAAGCATTTCGAAATAAATTTTCAAAGAAATACTGGGGAAATACTTTTACATACGATTGCGGAATAACGATTGTAATTAAAACTCACATTTGCGGATAAAACAAATACCATAAATATGAATAATGACAGATAGTTTTTACTTATGTCTCCACAGAAATAAAATTGTCTGTTGGAATTTCTCGGGAATATTTCATCTTTGAATTTTTGGTAAGCCTCGAGTAGCACGTTCATTCAAGGCATTAGCTAATATAGCTATCCTGCTTCGTAATTCTAGGTCATTCAATGCATCTTCATCAATGGGTACCAGGTGATCTTCTATCATAGCAGTAGGTACTGTGATCATTTCCTCTGCTGGTATCAAGACATACTACAAAATGAAATTCTGTAAGACTTCCTAAAAAACAAATTAAAGGAATGAATTTCTAGGTAATAATTTCAACACTTCACGATAGTGATAATGATATGATAATCGTGACAGTATAGTGATAGTGAAAGTAGTAAATTAATTATTAATCTCATTTAAGTAAATATATTTCTGTGTTCTACTGTGTATACTTCAGTTTTTCTCTTCTTATCATCTTGCGTTGCACATTGTTATTTGAAATTTATAGTGAAATCTAACCTTGGGTACTTCGTCATCTTGTTCATCGGTTTCATAAATTTCATCCTCAGGTAACTCGATAACCGGTAATGCGATTTTTGGTTGATCATCAGTAAGCGTGGTTAATTCGTCTTCGTTATCACCAATGTCCTCAGCATACGGTAATATTGGCTGTCTAACTGAATTGCGGGGTAATTTGACAATCTGATATTCATCAACGGGTAGATCCGGATCATATCGATCTAGTTGACCTTGCACAATTCGTGCCAAGATTGCCAATTCTAAGTCTATAAAATGAAATTTTGCATGATACTTTTTACTTTCTAAAAATATAACGAAAAAATAAATTCCTTTGAACAGTTTCTACTAATTAATAATGTTTATTGTGATCGTAATTAATCAAATCAGACATCAAATTTAATATATTTTTAAATACAAAGGGCTCATATTGAATCTTAAGCTTCTTCTTATACCAACGGACTGGCGATGTTTGGAAGTGTTGATGAAATTTTTAAAGATATCTGAGTATATTTTAAATTGATTTCTTCAGAACCTCCTTCAACAAATATATTCAACTTCTTGGGTATTTAAGAAACTTCATTAAAAATAACAAATGAAATATTTTCTTACTAAAGAATACACTTCTAATTTTCATTTCATAAATAAGTTTTTAACGAAATAATTCTCGAAGTCAACAAAGTGGAAGGAATATTAATGAATTCGAGAATACCTTATAGATAAAGATTGTTGGAAATATTGTTACTCTTCCTGATCAATTACTCATATCATTTTTACCGGTACGGTCAAAAATTCAAAACTTGAACTTAATCCTATGCTAGATTTTGCTGCAATAATTGACCCATGAGTTGGGATATAAATGATAGTTTGCAAAAAGCATGAATAAAACTTTCAGATTACATAGTTCATTACATATAGTTACAGCGTAAATACACGTGACACGTGAAATTATATACGATGGTTATTTGGATCATCTCCATGGCCATCTTTCAACGTTCAATCTTTCCCTTCATTTGCCATTTTTACATTCAATTTCTCACATTTTATTTTCTTCTCATCTAACTTGATGAGTATTATATTTAAAATTTAAACCATCAAGTTGATCGATCAGTTCATCATCTCCATCAGTGCCAATACTGTCAATATTATCATTATCATCTCGAACAACTTCCTGCTTTTTATGTATTTGGGCAATTGTTCGTCCAATTGGTAACCTTATTCGTTCATCCAACTGATAGCTTTGTTTTTCTCGATTTATTCTATTATCTGTAAATAATTACCTTGTTTAATGAAAATCAATAGATTTAATTGCTTTCCTTCATTTTCTGAAACTTATAATATAAATGCAAATTTATTTAAATTTTGACTGTAAAATTCAAGTTAATATGAATTTTCTAGAAATATCTTGTTCATGTATTTGAATTTGAATTATTTACCTTTAGTTATATCAAATTAAATCATCTCGTGTTTTTAATCATAAATGAGAAATCTTTTAGCATGTTTAATTATTGTTTCATAAGGAAGATAAGCGCATATGTGCAAAAGCTTCAATCTTAATGTTGTCGAAATTAAATTAGCTTTTTTGTCCGATACGGAAACTGTAATGAATTCTTCTCTTATATTGCATTGCATACATTTTTAATGCTAAATTGGATTTTTTTATGACTTTCTTTTAATGATTTTTTTGAAATGAAATATGTGACATCTGGCAAAAAGAATCTTAATTAAAGATATAAATATGAATATGTCTCTCTATAATAACAAATTTCCATCAGCCTACAAAATACTTATTTGCCATGGCCTTTGATCATTAGTTGCTATCCAGTTTGCAATAATACTAAAAAGATATGATAATGATTTGATTTTTTTAGAATTTGAGAAAATGTGAAGGAATTTTGGAACGAATGAAATTGAAATTTAGGGGAATTGAAGTTTATTTTGGAAGTAATTATTAAAGTAAAAGCAAAAAAAAAAAAAAAAAAATGTTACGTGATACCGATTTGTGGCCAAACACAAATTTACCAACTTTTCTTTTTTGATATACGAAAATTTTTTTGCTAATTTCATTTTCAACAGTATGAAACAATATGAAACAATTTGGAAATAATGAAAATAGTGATAACGATATTAGCAAAGACACTAATAATGATAACATTAAATAGTACACAGTGATTCTGGAATGCAAATAATGAATTTCAACCGGTTTACATATAATGATTACAAAAAAAGGAGATAGGAATTTATGAGAGGAATAGAGAATTGATCAGATCTAAATAATTCAATCTAAATCGAATATGCCATAATCATTTGAGAAGTTTCATTTTATTATGATATTGCAAAAGATGAGCCTATATTTCATTGAATTTTTATATTTTTAAAAGAGTAACCACTTTGTGTAACCCATATATTGTAAACCTCGTCTTAAAATAATGATATTTATATTTATCCTAGTTGCCTCATTATCATTCATGAAGTAATATATTTAAGGGAGAATCGAACAAATCAATTATCTCCTGAAAGGATATCCTCAAGAGATGAAGATATTCATCAGCTAATTAATTATCTCATGCAATTGTTCTCGTAAGTAATCTTTAGTTGACAAATTCCATTTATTTATTAAGGCTTTTTAGTGATAATTTGAAAATGATAAGAGTTAAAATTTGGCATATATTCAGGACTGAAAATCATATGGAACTAATTTGTCTATCATGTCAGTATTATTTGCTTGGCTGCAAATTAAAATTTCATGCCAAATATTGCTAGTATATTTGAACAATAAACATAACTGACATTTCCGTTCACAATTTCAATCATCATAAAATGTTATTTTTATTTTACTTACGAGGATATCTAGCAGAGATAAGATTGAATAATCATTATGTGTTGAGTGATATGTAAGTTAAGTTTTCTTGAAAATAATTACTTTTGCTTGCAGAATTGGTGAAGATTAAAAAAATAGCTATTAATGGAAAAACTTACTGAGACGTGGCAATAAAAGTCTGCTTGTTGATAATTCGTAATTATTGCCCTGAAAAGAAGCACAAAAATTGCTGGATGAAGTTTTCGAGTATGATTAATTATTTTTAATGAGGAAATTACATTATCGGTATGCAATAGGACATAAGCAGTACTTTTCTTTTTCATATAAATAATGATTAAAGAAGAAATTTGAATTAAATAATTTGCAATTAAACTTGATGGATTTTAATTCATCTTTTTATGTTTGACAAATTTTTCCCTTTTGCTGTTTTCATAGCAAAAATTAAATGGGGAAAAATTTAAACTTGGACAATATGTAATGAATGAACCAATATTCAATGAGTGTTTTGAAGGAAGAAAAGAATGGTAGTAGAGATTATCAGAGAAATTGTGGAGGTGTCATCATCATTCTCTCTTTCTATTCGATGCAAAAAATTTCATCAATCATTTATCATCGCTTTAAGGAACATTTGACATTTGAGAGAAGCAATTCCTCGAGGAAAATTTATTGCATATCGGCCGAAGCCTATCATGGATCTGATTTCTCATACTTCTGCATGGCTTCGAAATGCGCCTCGATACATCGGATATCAAAAGCCGAAAGGTAACCTTCGGTATAACTTTTCCAAGGAGGATAATGCTAAGTAATAAATACATTGATTAACTTCTCAAGAGTTACTAATAAACAGACTTATGCTTGAAAAGTTAGCTGGGCATTATGATTTTCATGAAAAAATTTCCAAACATTCGTTACATCGCAAAATTTCAACAACTTTAAGAGAAGTTAATTTGCAACAAAACAAATTTCATTCCTTCCATATATTTTTTTTACCTACTTTTTTAATAATTTAACAATCTTTCAATTTGGGCTTAAAAATCATCCACATTTATAAAAATACATTTTAATAGGAAACTTACCAGAGGTAATGACAAGACGACGACAATGCACACTGATAACAGTGTTAATGTTACTGGTGTTAACATTTCTTTTTTTCTTGTCTTTTTTTTCTAAGTGCAAAGACAAAGGCGCATATGTAGAGAGAAACAAAAGCACACTAGCATAGGCCCAAACAATTTCAGGACTGAAATGAAGCATAGATATAAAAGCTTAGCAAAAGAATGGATGGGTGGAACTTTTCATGACATGCACATAAATATATTCCAACAATCTAGCTTCTATCCCATTAGCTGAATTTTCCTTCTATAAAAATAGGTTTGCATGTAAAGCCATAGTTAGATTGACAGGCTTGGGGAAGCTTTAAGTCTACAGGCCTATCTACTGCTTATTTGTTCTTTTTTTTTCCTTCTAAAAATGAGGCATAGCACACTTCCAACAAAATCGAACAATGAATAAACGAATAACTAACAACCCATATCATTCCTATCATCATCTACCGTATAATATAGTATTATTTCATTAAAAATGCA
Source organism: Dipetalonema caudispina (assembly GCA_013365325.1). Classification (NCBI taxonomy): domain Eukaryota; kingdom Metazoa; phylum Nematoda; class Chromadorea; order Rhabditida; family Onchocercidae; genus Dipetalonema; species Dipetalonema caudispina. The sequence goes on along the minus strand of JABVXV010000033.1, from coordinate 49,215 downwards.
TTCGAAAAAAATATGCTTACATCTTCTTTCTTTCAGTAATCACAAGGAAAGATTGTTAGATTAAAGTAAATATAATATTTTATTTCTTTTGTATTTCCTTAATTTTGCATATAAATCATTTGAAATGCAATGATAAATCTTCTCCGATTTGTCTTATTGATAACAACAAATTTCGCTCAGGTAAATGTATCAAAATTTTTTAATTTGATTTGTTAAATGTGATTTCCATATCAATACGATCAATGTAAAATATGAGAATTGTTGAAATTCAATGCATAAAATTTTATAGCAGTTTTCATTTTAGAGCATGCTTCAAATCATTATTAGCAAATTTTGCAATGTGCTGCAAACCAAGGCTGTTAACTACTTCACTGTCTATTGGAAATTTTCCATAATTTTTTTTTTTTTTTTTATATGAAAGTTTATTACCATTTCCAAATCACTCAAATAGCTTTTGCAATTCTACCACTAGTCGGTTTTGGAAACTTTGAATATTGAGGAAGCCATGAAGCAAATACTCTATGTGCTTCTCTTTTTTTTTTTTCAGATTCGTCCAAATTAATTGGCATTTTTTCACAATTCCTTCACAAAACTTCAATGAGACTTGCTTTTTGCATGTTTTTAGAAACAGAAAAAGCCTTTTTCCCTATAGCACCACTCAACATTTTAATTTTAAATGAGCTAGTTCAGGCACATGGTTGTGATACATTGAATTCTCTTCAGAAATTTTGAATCGATCATCCATAGACAGCATTAAAATAGCTCATGTAATAATTATTCTCTTCCCAAAGACCTTCCTGCTTTTTCCTTTTGGAATGAAACGAAATGGATGAGAAGAGAATCGGTAAGCATTTCACCCTAAATAAATATTCGTAGCAATGTTATACTTTGTAGCAGTATCATAGTCATACTTTGATGTTCGCCATGGTGGTTTCATCACAATAAACCAAACCAGGATGGTTCATATACGATAGAATTTTACAATCCAACTAAAAAAATCATTTATAATTACAGCTTCTATAAATTCCGAATAGACTGATAACAAATGAACAGACGGTGAATCTTCGGTAAAACAGCTGCAACAAATGATGACAGGTATGTATATAACAGAAGTGGAAGTGAAACATTTTGCTCATGTGTAAGTATTCATACCCCAAAAAAAACTTTATTTCAATCTTTATGTTCAAAAGTACAAAAACTACTAGTAAGTAACTGATAACTGGAAATCAATAGAGAACAATCTTTTTTCAAGGATACCATAAAATCACGTTACAAAAACATAAGTTTTGCTCTTTCAGATTTCAAAATAACAAGACTTCGAAATAATATAGTGAATGCGAATATTAGAGAAGAGAGTAAACAGTTGTTAAAAAGAGAATTACGCAAATAGACAACACTACAGCGTTTAGAATTAAAAACTGCAGGCTTTGTTTTAGAGCTGGCACGTTCGGTGATACAGAATGCTGTATCAGTTTCTCGAAATATATGTTTCTAATTTTGTGAGGATTCATATAAGTAATGCAATACTCCAGAACACAAATATAAATCCTCCACTAGTCACAGTGTGCCTGAATTGAGCAAAGAAACTGCCCTCTGCTACACAATGACAGATAGTTAATCATTCGCTAGCACTTAATCCCATAACAGAAATCATCGCTCTATACCGAATAATTCATGCAATCTTTAAAATTCACTAACCGGAAATAAATTATGCGATGAATTCAAGTTAAGTAATTCACACTACACTAAGTCACAAAAAAGAACTTCTTACTGAATTCACATCAGACAAATAGGCTTTTCGTAAGAACTAACCTATAGCTTACAGGAATTTCTTAAATATCTGCTTTTAATTGATGATGAGACTCAGATGAAGTCTAAAACAATTGATAACAAACATGAAAAAGAAATTTTTTTTAAGTCGCTTGCATCTCTGTAGCTCCATGAAGAACCGAAATATAAAGTGGCCCAACGAACCATGTTCCCATATACGTCCGCATAAGCATCGTGCGCAACCCACACTATTTTATGCGAATTTCACGAGTTCGCATAAAAGTCCATCATCCATGCATCGATAGGTGAAGAAGCAATTAACAACATGATGATGCCGTTAACAGTATATAACCAAGATTTTACCTGCTTGTCGGCGAACTCGTCCTTGGAAGTATTTAAATGACTTCCGGATATTTTGGTTTTGAGAGATGTTACGATATGATGGAAACGTCCTCTTTATTTGTTCGTGTGGGCAAAGCCGACCACGTAAATAAGGAAATTATTCCTGCAACAAAGATCAAAACTACATACATCACATAATTAATAATTGCCTTCTACTTTTCGCAATTGACTGCTATAACGCAATACATAATTCATATGCGTCGTCATAAGCAACCACGAAAAGCATTACTCATTCAATAAACTTGTTTAAGGCCGTTTATATTATCAAAAGACAACTCCTTTGGATGTGTCACACCATTTTTCGTCGAATTTTACAGATGTCAAAATTCGTTTATGAGAGAGAATTTATCTAGAATAAGAACGCTATCAATTAAAAAGACCTCTTCTTTATTAATAATGAAAAACAGTAACTGTAGTATTAGTTTTTCCACTGATTACAAACTTCTTATTGAAAGAAGGAAAGACTCATCACCAAATAGTTGAAATTTTAAATAAAATTATAGTTTAAAATGTATTAAATAACAGAGATGAAACACTCACCTCATCAGAACATAAACCTGCTTGATAAAAGCAGATACATTACACCCACGCCGTCCATCCTTCATACATCAGTGCCAAATTACTAATATCTGTCGCCTGCTGAATTAATAAGTCAACCTGAAACAAAGAATTAAAATTACAAAACATGTAAAAAATTATATGTTAGCGATATAATATGAATTTAATTTGAATTGGGTGAAGCTCAGAGCTTGGAATTTAAAATACCTGTTCGGATGGTGTCAACGGTTTGCTTACAGTGTTTGCATCAGTTTTTGTATTTTCGTTCCTATTGGTGCCAGTTACAACCATTCCTTCTAACTTCATCCGTACTCTCTTCGAAACATGCTTACCGTGTAAATTCTGCTGTTGCTGTCCTTCAAAATCCGTAATGTATTAGTTCCCGATAAATATACCAAAAAATTATGTGGTCATTAACGGAATTACTAAAATGATAATTCTACCTTCATGACGTTCTATCGGTGAAGACTTGCCACAGCCGAAAGGCAATTCCATCCGTTCTTTCACTTTTTCCAACAACAACAAATTGTCGTAGATGCTGAAATATCATTCTGGTGAGGAATAACACGAAATAAACTGCTTGAGGAAGCTTGAAAACCCTTTTGCTTTTTAGAAATTCAATGAGAAAGATGTTCGCGATTTTCAAATTTCTTTTATGAAAAACAACAAACCTCGGGATATTGTTAATAACAGACTGGAAAAGACTGATGCACACAGCAGAATCACTATATGTATCATCCAATAATTTAAGTCCTTTGATCAAGGGGTCACTGAATAATTCTTTATATCGTTGCAAGTAAATAGCAAACGATTCATTTTTCTGAAATGCTTGAAATTTCGGAGTGTACGAACGTACAAAAATATACTACAATTCTTAATGCTTGCTTCCCTGATGGATGTCCACTACAACTGTTGATATAAAAAGACTTCAAGTCACATAAAAAATATACAAGAGTTAGATGAAACTAGCATCTGAAATTGTACCCTTATAAAAGATAGCTGATATCAGCAATGATCAAATTAAGGAATACAGAATTACAGCTATCTATAGAAACTCTTCCCTGTATTGAAGGGAAGACTGACTAATTATTGCCCAGCAACGAATTCATTAAACCTTGTCTAACGATAACAAGAAATAAATTAGTAGGTTTTTCAGTAGGGCGTTTTCGCCATTCTGTTACTGTCTAACTAAAATCTACACAAGTAAATACCCTTTTCATGATTTAAACCATTTTCCCTCTCAAAAACTTTCTACGTAGTAATATTCAAATCATCGACTCTTTCGTCCAAAATTCACAAATAATTTAGAACGAAAAGCAAATTCAGACTTGATATATATATAAATATATATATATATATATATATATATATATATATAGGAACTGTCAAATCAAAACTTGCATGAGAGAAAGAACGAAGCAGAGGACGTATATCGTGCATCATAGAATGATGTTCTGTAACTGCGTTTTTCAAATCACGTTCGACTGACAGTTTCTCCATTTCCAGTTTATTTACCCTCTCTTCCCAATTCGAAGGTCGACTTTCCATATCTTTCTGAGCATTTTCGCATAATTTCTCTAATATGTTGACAATGGACTCTAGCACACGCTTAAGATGATCTCTGCAAAGCAAAAACTCTATAAACTGATTCAACCAAGCGATCAACTAATCAATACCCAAAACTGAAGAAATAAATCAACAGTTGATATTAAAACTGATCAGAAACTACCAAATATAAACATAAACCACTTGATAATTTCCTAGGAAAAAATGCGATGGCAAAAAAGTAACATGAAATAGGTTTTAAGCCAACCTATTATCAAGCCATGCAACAGAGAGTTCTTTAATACGAAGAGCAAACAGTGACAGAGCCATGGTGTGCAAAATATCGGAATGACTGTCTACTACTCCTAAAAAAGTGCTCAACAATCAGTCACAGCTGGAACTTATTAGCCAAAGAAAAACAGTTATCAGCAAAAAAATCTTAGTCTTTACGAAATATATTATAAACCCAGTACATCTTTTTCAGACTCCTTTTTTATTTAACAGCTAATTAAGAGGCGATAAACACTTATCAAAAATATATAAAACTTCGAACCATATACAGCAATGATTGTCGCAATACCAATCATTGACTTGGAGCCGAGATCATCTTGTGCAGCAGCCCAATCAACTAATGGATCGTAAACAAATGCATCCAGCATCGTCAGTAATATTTCCTTCCCAGCACGGAGTTTTTCTAGCACATTTTCAGAGGAAAGTCGAAAAGTCCCCTTAAAACAAAGTTATTTTTGGTGGAAGTCAAGTAATAAAATGTAAGGTTACCTTTAAGTTAAGAAACAGTATGATGAGGATAAAGAAATCTTCAGTCACTTAAGAAATGCGAATGAAAGCACACAGAAAGTTGTATACAGATATAAAACTGAATTTTAAAACTTACTTCAACATCAGTAGGACCAAGCGCTCGGACAATATTTCCAGTCAAACGGAATGGTACCATTTCTGGTACACGCAAATTCCGTCCCTTAAAAAAATCTTTCAGTTTTCATTAACTTATTTGGGCTCTATGGGCAATATATATTAGTCCCTCAATTAATTGTCCCCGTCAATACAGCTAAAAAAGCATAAATCACTAATAAATCACTATAAAAATAATATCATGCAAAACTATTTTTAGTGACAAAGAAAGCAATACTACATACTTTGTCAAAGCAGACATTGTAATCGATATGCACCACATGTCCAAATTCAAAATTAACCAGAACGTTGTCTAAATGACGATCACCTAGACCCAGTATACTGCCCAGTATTGACATAACTGCTGTTGATCGAGCAAATCTTTCGGTGACTCGGAACCATGTATCTGAACTACCAGCTCGAAGCCACAACTCCCTTAAAAAAGAGAAACTGATTTCTTTACCAGAGTTTGTGTGCTACTTCTTTTATTAAGTTGAAGCTAGCATGCGTCCAAGATTGTTTGAAACATAAAAATATTATTGATCGCTTTGAAAATCAAAGAGCTACACCACAAATAACCTTTCAAGTTAAAATATAGGTCTGATTAAAAATTGATACCGTGAAAGAAGGTCTCGCGGAGTTTCTTGGATTAAATCTTCAACAACACCTTTTAATATAGGATATGGCCATTTTTGGCGATCAGTGATGGATTCCTTTGGGATTTTCTGAAATTTTGAGGCAACAAATATTGTTACTATCAGTGCAGCTTTATAAAATAAAAGTAATGAAGGAATTCCAGAAATTCTAAACAGAGAGAATTGGATATATTAGAGCAAAACAAACTCATATAAACCTAACTGACATTAGCTCTGAAATATCTCAGATCTCAAAGAATTAATGAGTTCGGAATTAAAGTAACCACAGGAATGATATTCAAATTAAGAATATTTTGATGTAGCGGCTTTAAAAAATTAAAAAAAAGTCGCGAACATACGTTAGCTTGGAAAGCTGCCCTGAGCTTCTTGAAAAATAATGCGCTTGGTCTTTCAACCTCATTCATTTTCTGGTTTGAGGCATTCTCAGCTGCTTGGCGAAGTTGCCACTTTCGATAAACTTGAAAGATAGGTGTCGCTCCTTCAACCCATTCGATAAGGCCTGAACGAGAGCCAAGAGGAATAACCGAATAATTTTCGGCTATATAAGATGGCCAATCAATTTCCTTTGTCGAAAGCATCAAATTGCAAATACGCAATAACTGCATAATTCGTTCGTCCAAATGTAAATCTTCCTGTCCTTTGAAAAGGAAAGGATAACTGCAATGCAAATCTTTTTTTGAAGAAACTATTTTCGAAATAAAACTTTCAGTTTTCAATTATGAATTTACAGGAATTCCACTCCTTCCGCTGCTCACTTTTATTGCTCAAAAAAACTAAATCGAAAGTTTGATAATAGTCATGCGAAACAGCAAAAACATTATCTCAACATTAGCTCCATACACACTTTTGAGAAAGAAATCCTCACGATTTATCGCAATATTATGCACTTATTTCACATATGCAATGATCATGATCGCTGACTAAACATATTTGTGTTTTAACGGAGTAAGCAAATAAAATGCAAAACCCACTCTTTCCCATCCGATCCATGAAATAAAACTTTTCTTGGTCGTGTTTTAGTTGGTAATATTACTGTCTGCTTGCTAATTCGTTCCAGCATCACAACATCAGAAAAATTCTTATGCTCTTGCCCAGGAAGTGGCACCTGTAACTGCAGATAAGGTAAAAATCCCCCTGATGTCAAAATTTATATCAGTAATACTCAGTATTAAAGTTTAAGCCAACTAACGCCAACCTTCTGGCACTAACACAAAGATCGGTCCCATAAGACGCAGTTTAGCCATTTGGATACGGCTCCATTTTCCCTGCCCTACAGACCAATGGGATCACCGTAACGGGAAGAGATCAAGAGGAATTAAGCTAGAATAATAAAAAAAAAAAAAAATATTAGAGAATCGAAAAAGAAATGCAAGTAATCAAAATGCAACTAACATGTGTTTTATTTAATGCAGTTAGACGAGGAGAAATATCAGCCATTTGAAGATAAACGAATGACCGCCTGTTTGCCCGCTGGTTTAACTGTGCTAATAACTGCAAATTAATGTTACGTACAGTGTTAAGAACCATCCTAAGCGTATTATTGTGATATATGAACCTAATAAGATATAAAGAAAGAAGTGGTGAAGAATAGAACTTCCATCGTTCCCTTTCCTTTCCAAAAACAATAAGAATCTAAAAATTTAAAGTACGGTTAAATTTTGACTAATATGAAAGGGCGTATAAAACAAGAATAGTCCCTTCAACTTCCGATAATTGTGAAAGAAAACCACCAAAAAACCATAACGAAACAGTTACTGAACTCCATCGATTCTGATAAGCAGTTACTTTTACAACTACTTCATTATATTCATTTATCAAAAGCCATGAAAAAAAATGAGGAATTACAAGTTTGAACGAAGCCCAGGCTTGGCGTGGTTCTGATCTCTTCAATCGAAGAGTTTTGATAGCTTCTTCAATAGTGGCAAGGTATGTGTCTTGGAACTGTTTCTCATTTACTGTCACAGGTACGTTGGTACATGTTTTTTCATATAAATCCTCAACAATACGATACACCTGGAAGAAAATTCTTTTAATGTTGAAAGCAATTTTTGAAAACTGTACAGATTTTGCTATAGTTTGTTCCAAAATGTATTTGATAAATAGCAACAGAATAGGAAGTGGTAAGACATTTAGCAAAAGATCACTACTGAACAGGGAATGTGCATAAAGACAAAGTTTTTGCTTCAAATTTCTGTGAATCATTGCGATCCATACTTTCCATTTTTTTTCACTATTCCTAGTCATTAATTTGTTTATTAAAAGTCTTTATCCACAATGTGCGAAAGCCTTTAAACTGAAATCCCACTCTCAATTTTTTATTTAGCTTGAATATTTGATTTGAAAAGCATCTAAAATAAAATAAATGTACAAATATATTACCAAAGATGTAAATATAACTGTCTTCTCGTGAATAATCTCCTTCTTTTCATCATCATTTAAATGTGTATTCATCAAAGTTTTCATCATTTCAGCCTCAATTTGTAAAATCCGACGATTCATTTCAAGATCCAAGTTTGTCAAAACAAAAGTCCAACGCTCTTCATGCAGCATATCAATCCTTTGCAGCTCCTATAATCCAATTGTGTTTTAATCTAATTTGCTACGGCAATTAAATTTCCTAAACAAATAGTACGAATAGTACCTTTACGAATTCAGTAACATCCTTTACAAGGTCAGGAAACAATGCTTGCATTCGTGTTACAATGCGTTGACAACAATCAAACATTAGTGACCGATCCTGAAGAATATTGCATTAGTTTTCTTGTCTAATTTATATAAAAGCCAAAGATTAGAGTTCAGACAGAAAAGGATTAGGATAACGTATTATATCACTGTTGTAATGCAGGTACAGTAAAGTTAAAAAGTAATGAAAAGAGTAGTATTTTGTAGAAACTGACATTATTGACTGCTTACTTCGGTAAACTTTTATTTTGCTCTTCAATATTTGCTAGTATTTCGTGGTTATAATTTACGATTAAATACAACAACGTCAGATCATTGCTTCACAACAAACCTGGTCAGCACGTTTCTTCTTCTCTTCATCGATAACATCAACGAAATCATTTTTCTCCCCTTCACCATTATCTACATACTCGTTGTGAATAACGATAGGCTGAGTGGCACCAACTATTGCCGGATAGCAAAGTGCATGTGGTGATGTAGCTGCAATTCTTTCCAGTATAGTGCAAAGCGTGTTACGCACTGCACGTACTGGATGATTCAGCCGTGAAAACAACTGTGGAAGAATATCTGGAAAGAACAGTTACTTGAGCACTAATAAAAATCGGGCATTTTAAAAGAAGCAACTGTCTTTTATGTGCGAAAAAGAGATCTCATGGCTCTGAGCTCTGATAATGACCAAGTCGGTGAACGAAAATATGTCTTGGACACAAAATCCAAATTAAAAAGTAATTGGACTGACTGCATTCGAGCGCAAGATTGCTAACTAACTCGGCTGCCACTAACTTTCAAAGGATCAGAAGTTATTAAACAAGTCTAGTTTGAGATATCAAGACTCAGCAAGCAATAGCATCTCAACAAAAAAAAATATAGATGTATATGTAAAACCTTTCCACATCAATTCGTTTACTTGAAGCATTTCATTGAGAATCAAATGATGCACAGCATCGTACTGTTTTACCAACAATTGTAAAATTCGTAGCATTGCCATCACCACTCCGATTGTTCCCTGAAATATAAAATCAAGGGGAAAGATAGGTTCACTTCATTATGAGGAATTTATCAGCTTACCAAATTTCACGAATACCAACCTCTTTTGTTTCACGCCCACTTACAGCGATATACGCGAAATAGGAATGTGCCGCACAGTTACAAAAGGCCAAATGACGTGAATTTGCTCCTTTCCAAATTTCTTGGATGATACTTCTCGGACCAAACAGTCTGAAGCTATACAAAATCAATTTCCGTCAATTTTTAAATTTTGACTGCTGAGATTGTTTTTGACCTTTAAATTAAAGCTTAACCGTTCCTCCAATCTTAATTTCAAGAAAAAAAAAATATTCTAAATGATTACTGAAAAATGCGCTAGGATAGTCCATTATAGAATAACAGTTAATAAAATACTGAGAGACTATGAAAAATTCTTATGAAGAGTTTACAAACATATCACACTAACATATCGCATGTCTGTTCGTTAATTGCATTTCCCGCAAGAGCCTTGCAATCTGGTAAGATTGAAGCTAAACTGGTACACTTCTGCACTGCCTGCAGCAGATTTTCTATTACCGAATCTTCCACAGATGTGCACGCGTTCTGAAAATTACTTTTAATGCAATTTCTTAACAATCATCCAAAATATCCGACAATAGGATTCAGCAATCAAATTTGAGGAAGTATTTGCTCTTCAACTTGTGCTGAAGTAAATAAGATGCTCAAACGTACTTATAATTCAAGAATTCCCATCAAAAAATGATAGTATCGATTAATCAGGATGAGAGAGACAAGTTTTTAGTCTCAAGAATAAAAATATTATTACAATAACAAAATCAAAACATTCTTCTGCTGACTTTTAGAAATGTATGGGAATACCTTAATTTGCCATTTCACTGTGTCACATTCTTCACTGATAAATGACAGTCTAATTTCATTTTCAGCAACGGCAGCTCTTTTAAACGCCCAATTACCCAATTCCAAATGAGCTTTCGCCAGATGTGGTGACAATTTGCAAGAAGTACTCAAGAGAGCACCAGCAAGTGAGTCGATAATACCTGAATGAAAAAACTGCGATGGCCTTATCAACATCATTTGATAACAGAAGAAGCAGACTGAACATCTTACAACTCCAAAAACATAAGCAAGTGAAAATTTCGAAACCACGGTAGGTCTCATGATTTCAATTATCTAAATAACAAATGTATGAATTATTGACTTCGATGTATCCTGCTAAAACCGAATTATTTTGAATAAGAATTTCCAAATATTACCAGAAGGACCAAGCAGCGGTAATTGGGATTGTTCAACTCCAAACATATGAAAAGCGATACGCATCGAATAGCTCATAGCTACTGGCAATAAACTGGATTCCATTTGTAACCAACGTGCAAGCTGAATGATTGCTTTTGCTGAAATTTTATTTTGTTCTATTTGCTGCTGATTACTCGTTGCAATATTCGGTCCGATTGATAATACTGCTGAATCCTGGAATGTAACATTTCATGTGGTACGATTTACATGCGAAGTCAAGAGCACAAGAGAAAAATTGATAGATCATAACACCTGCCTTCATCACAGTCCATGTTGCAAATCAAAAAAATCAAATGATATCAACAATGTTCAATTAACATAACAATAATTTTTATACAGCTCACCACCAAACGTTCGTTTGTGATAAAGCAAATTTAATTCAACATCTATCCAAACGTAAATGATGCACAGTCATCAGAAATCAATGATTTTACATCTGATTTTTATTGACGATGTTGTGAAACTACTACAACAGTTTGAAATAAATTACATCAAACTGATTTAAAGACAAGACAATTACTTCAATCGTAGCGTGGTTAAGTTGCTGTGTCAGAACGGCAATAAGAGCATCTGGAGCTACAGTTGGTGTACCGTTGAACATCAAATTACTTTTATAAATCAATCGATCAACTTCATCAGCCACAGCATTCATCAACAATGAGAAGGCTTTTCCTTGTAAAAAAGTACGAGCACGATCAGTATCCGCCGTTTCGGATATCGCCCACATCTAAACAGTTTTCTCAAAATTCTACTAAAGAAAAAATTACTGTATTAAAGCGAGCAAATCGTATACATAGAGACTATGAGTTCGTTCATTGCACTACAGAAGAAGTAAGCGTAAATGACATTTTTTAAAATATCTTTACCAAACATTCTACTCACCATTTTCGAAAAACCATAACTAGACGTAAGATTTTCGAAATTGTACAATCTCTGCTGCATAGGCAGCTGCACAGCTACATTATTTGTTAGCTTGTTTTCCTTATCGGTTGCTCCATTGATCCAGTTTCCTTGCATTCCCTATAGGTATTATCGTTTTATCAACTACTTTAATAAAAGTGTTTAATATTAAGATCGATTCAGAAAACTCAATATTTTATAGATCCTGATTTATTGAAGTCTAATTTTCTGGAGGGTTCCATTCATCAAAAGAGTTATTGAAAAATGAGTCAAATCTTACACGTAAAATACTTAATTGAAAGCTATCAAGTGTTGGAAGACGTTTATTGTAATGTATTTTGATATGCTTTTCCGCCAATCGATAATTCTTCGTTTTCCGAGCTAATCGTGCCATTTCGAGATGATAAGCTGTTTCATTGGAAATTATTCGAAGTGACGAAGAACCACCATTTTCTCTAGTTTGTGTATGCTGTAACCAGATACTCAACTGTTGACCGATAATAAGACGCTGCATCGGTGAACCATTCTTCCAATCGAAAAGAAATGATGGATCGACTACATTGGCGATAACCTAAATTCGAAAAGCTTTTAAATGTTAATTTCGAAATATCCTACTCCTGGTTTTGAATATCGTTAAAATAGGAAATAGATGTCAGCAATAACTTTAGTTTATCGCAAGTTCATACAATATTATTTAATGAACTTTCCAATGACTGTAAAATACAAAAGCTATTCATCATTCAATTCAAATTCATATTTCACAAAATGCCATTATTTACCGATTGTTTATGATAAGGTTTTCGACTGTCTTTTACAGCAGTAGCCAACAAATGCAGTGCACTCGCACGTGTAAAGGTCTGCAAACTAGTATCCGCTAGCACCAAAATTCTTGCATCCTCACCCAACTGCCGCGTCAAATCAACGACATCAGTTCTGTAAAAGCACACTCATTAGCTACAAATAATAAACTGGGGCTGGAAACGAATAATTTTGAATAATTTTAGAGAGAGAAATTACAAAACATACTTGTTGTCTTTAGAATCTCTGGAACGATCATGAACTATATCCATCAATTTCAATTCTGTATGAATGAAGCTATTTCGGATATCCCATGGAACCGACATTACTGATTCATTCTTTAAACAATTATCAAACGTCGTCAGTGATTTCATCCTGAATAAATCACAAAATCAGATTTAAAAAGAATTATTTTCAAGAAACGCAGATCAAGAAAGCCATCCATTCTCGAACTTTAATATTAACTGAACTCAAAACAACTGCTAGAGTGAATTGTCCTAAGCAAAGTTCTAAGACTAGCGCCTCCATAACACAAATACCTGATCTAAAGACTTACTGAATATCATGTTTTTACTTTGATATAACTCCAAGTCTCCTTTAATAGGTCGAAAAAACTAGCACACTTTATTTCCTTTCGTTACAGTGATAGTGTTGCATTTAAGGAACTATAGTTCAGTACAAAAAAATAGTAATCATAGATTCAAACTTTTAGATTTTTATCTGTCATGATAGGCTCTTCTATTAAGGGATTATTGATACTCAGGATCTTGAATTCTACTGAATTTAAGCAACTAAAACATCAAACTCAACTATCAAATGAAAGCTCATTTACTCATCTACTAACACTACTACCTTTTCCACGCAAATTCTTCGAAACCATCCGGTATTTCATCTGGTTTGGGATCCAGAATGCCATATAACGTTCGCCAAAATACATCAATTTCTTCAGAATTTCGAAGCCCTTCTAGACCATATATGATCTTCAAAAAGCAGAAAAGCTTAAGTACCAAATCTGAACAAAGAAACGAACACCTTAAGAAATCAAGAAACAGGAAACAACGAATAAGAAACGACAAAAAATGAAAATAAAGTTACTAGCTGTCGTATGGTTTTTTGTATATTTTCGGATAAATTCTCATTACGCAAACATTGCTGCAAACCACTCAAAGCAGATTCGATCCTAAAAAAAAAATTTAAAAAAAAGGAATTCAAGATGGAAAAAGAAGTACATGGATTTCTGGATTTCAAAACATTTTTTATATATGAAATCAATTCATTGGTTTGGCAAATGCCAGAACTTACCTTCCAGCAGCCATTTGAGCTGCGCATCTTATCCAGGTATACTGTTTACCATAAATCTTGTTTACCCATGAAAACAAACCCAATATTGCTTGTGGACGACCCAGATCGATCAATGCTTTCACCATCCATGTAATACATGTGTGAGCAACAGAATCTATTTCACCTTTAATACGAATTCATTCAATTAATGGTTGTAAGCTGACTGGAGCGTATGAAATGGTTCGACCATTAATTTACTTGTGCAAGCGGTGTACATTAATTATGTTCACTAGTACAAGCACTTACTAAAGCAAATAGTACAAATATCAACATGGCGAAACAAATGCCATAAACTTAAGCTAGAGAATTTAAAAACAGACCTTTTTCATCAACGTCATCTTTACTTCCTTTCTCTTCAATGCGTTTTTCAACGTCTCTCAACATACAACTTCCTAATCGTACCACTTGAGCAAAGCTGTTGCTTGTATATGCGACAGCCATCATTGGTAGACATAAGCGTGAAAGCCAATTCGCACAACTAGCTTGATTTGTCGTAAGAAACTGCTGCGATAACTAAAATCAGCAAATTCTATTCATAGCATCAAAGAAACACCGCGATTGTTTAAAATAATGCGCTATTGCAATGCAATCACACACCAATGGTAGTTATTCTAGACCTGGTTAACTCCGGACTGATTTCGGAAATATACATTATTGCTCAATATTGCTCCATCCAAGAAAGATGCGAAGATTCTCGACTCTCTACAGACTGCTAGATTCTATGTCAGAAAGGATGACATATTTACAATGAGCTCAGGTGGAAATATAATACAGCACAACGATAAATACTAATGGCAAATAATCTGTACAAAAATTTCAATAATACTTTCGAAATAATACTCAATTCAATAACACTCAATTTCGAAACATCTAATGTGTTCCATTGTATAAGTACCAGTTTCTAGTGAAAACTCTTTAATACCAAATTCATTACTAACCTGTGAAACCGTAGACAACTGGAATATGGCTCCACGACATGTATAAACTATCAGTTTATCCAACATTTCAATCATGTCCAACAACGCACGAACACGCCACCACTGCTCCGAGGTTGTTAGCTGACGTGCTTCACGTTCCATCTCCACCTCTGCATCATCTTCATCCTCAACAACACCTCTTCTGCTCATTGCAACCGCTTTCTGTACTACTTCATCTTTAACACTTTTGCCGACAGGAAGTGGTTTTCGTGAAAGAGCACTACCAGCTAATCGCCGTATTTCGTCTAAAATAACGAAAAATATCTGGGATTGAAAAGCTAAATTACAATTGAAATTTGAAAATTACAGAGTAAGCTACTGATGCATAAAACAGATAAGCAGCATAATAAATTACTGGAATAAATACGTGATTAATTCATTCTCAAGGAAAAATTTTGAGGATACAGATAGCACATGTCAAATTTAAGAAAAGGCAATTCTCTGCACGGAAATGCACTCCTAATTCCGTATCTACATAATAATATGGTGAAGGAATTTTTATAGACCATAGTTTGTCCACAATTTCAATCATATTCAACAATATGCTACCGATTTTTTCTTAAATTCTAAACATAATGGAAAAACAAAATGGTAATGGTTGAAAAAACTAGAGAGAATGAACGAATAAAGCGCTGATATGATAAAAAACAAAGAGAAACCTAAAGGGAAATGAAGACTTGAAGATGGAAATCCAACCTGTGAATAAGCAAGCTGAATGAAATAAGAAATCCAAAAAAAAAAAAAAAAATTCAGATGAAAGGCATAAAAAGACAATTATTGCAACAACAGTTAAAAAGTACTCACTTCGGGCAAATATGATGATAAAAATATGCTTAGTAGCACCATTCATGGTCGATATTTAATAAAATTCAAGGAAATACAACAAACATTACTTTCGAAAGCGAGGAAAGTATCCAACGGTTTTCCAAGAGGTGTTTTCAAGCGATTATTTACACAAAACTGGGCCATTTGTGCAATAATCCATCTCCATTTGAACATACAGTCATCAGTTGTATTGATATTACCCATAGCATCTGCATAAATCGTTGCTGCTGTATCTGATATCCAGTATCCATCGTCAATGCTAAATATTCATAGCTGATATTATTTTATTTCTTCCATTGTTTTAAACTTTACTTTTTTTTTACTTTAATTATTTGATAGTTGACTAAAAATTAATCAAACAGATATGAAATGAAACGGTTCCTTCCCACAAAACCGCCAAGGACACAACACGGCAATTTGGTAAGTTGGGATCGATCGAGAACAAGTGATCTCCATCCGTTAACATATTCACATTTTGGTCATCGGATGGAATAAATTGGAATATAAATTTCTTTTCCATGAATTTAGCGATCGTTCTCATGTCATCATTGTAAGGGCGCGTGATGAGTATCGGCAAGAAATAAACCATATTAGCAATCCTTTACTGCATAACGAACCTTTCCAGATTTGCCGATTTTGTATCTCTCAGCTCCAGCGAGTGGAACTGTTTCATTATTGTCTAATTATTGGATGTTACAAAAAAATAGAGATAAGGTAACCAAAGATAACGAATGATTGAAATCATAACAAGGATAATATTGAATCACTAATGATAACAATTAATAATTGTGTTAATAAAGACAAATATGCAATTTAACAGAACGGTAAAAAACAAACTAACAAAACATAATTTTACCCGATGATCAAATTTTCGGAACACTGAAAGGAAGTTCTAAAAAACAAACTTGTTGAAGCAATATGTGGGGAGAACAGAATTGAGCAAGAAATCAGCAACAGTCTTGAAATGCTCAGATGTAAACCAACTTTCGGATATTTTCCGCTGCCCAAACTCCATCAAATCTTGCGCACACTCAGTTAGTCCATTACTGAAATCATATCCATTTCTTTTATAAATGCAAAAGAATTACATTTTGCAATGCTTGATGCTGAAGAATTCCTAGACATCACCTAAGTGTTTCCCTCATTTCTCCTTCGGAGTCAGGATCCAAATTACCATGATATTCTCAACGACATTAATCATAATTAACAATAATACACCCCAAAATCGTGCATATCATCAGATACCCACAAAACGAAAGCTATCCGACTGAAGATCGGGTGATTTATTAAAGAACATTATACCCGTACTTACTAATTACAAAGTAAATTATCTCAAATCTTTTTTGATTTAAGGAGTGGAAATGAATTCTCAGCTCGTCAGTTCATAAATTACAATACTATTTTCCACTAAAGCAAAAGGTCTGCTTTAAAGCATCTGTTTTTTTTTTTTTTTTAATTAATATTCTATATCTGAATGATTCGCTTTGATTCTTTCTTTTCCTCAGGATTGTCATGAATTCCTGACTATTAATTACAAAAAAAAAGAAAAAAAAAACATATGTTTGCCTGCCTTCTTGTTTCACACTTTTAAGAATGTTGTAAACTTTTGATTTTTTACTTATATCAATTTTAAAAATTTTAATTCTGAATTTATTAGGAGATTCTGATTGAAGCTGAGGTCTAGTCAAGATCAGCAAGTCTTTATTTTTTTTTTGTTAACTATCTTATAGAGAACAGTGGAGTGAAAATTTAGAGAAATCGGAGTGATACTATTTTGGCTGATTCGAGAAACAGAAGTGGCAGTATGTTAGTACTTGCAAAGAACTGCTGAGTTTGTTCTTTGTACTAAAAAAAAAAAACATCAAACGAATTTGATCTATGCTCATTAATTTTAAACGGTATAAACAGGAAAGCAAAAATATAATATTTTGCTTGTAGCTGTCATATATCACTTGCCACTGCCACTTTACCGAATAAGCGAAGGAGACAAGGGAAGGAAAAGAGGAAGAAAAGACAAGAATAGTGATGAAATTAAAAATTATAAATCTAAACAACCAATATCGAGTAATTATGAAATATAATTAAGTAAATATTCTATCAAATTAAATAAATATTGTAACGGAGATAACCGCTGACCAATTCTAAACAGAATCGATTTCATTTAAAACTTTAATGTTTTACAGTTGCAAATGACACCAACTATTCCAAACTGGAATTTGGAGAATAAAATTACTTATGCTTACAGAAACTTCACGAAAATTTATGAAGTGTAAAAATAATTTGAACTTATCAAAATTATGAATACTTTATCATGTTCGATCGTACGTAATATCTGTTAGATAAAAGAAAATGGTACAATTTATATGAGCAAAAATACAATAAATGTAATTATTGTAAGCTCACCTAATGAAGAGCACTGGAGGAGTAGCTTGCCATATACCAGTTATTTTACTTTGGCAACCCGAATGGCACTGCTCAAATACACGTTTAACGAACTTCGCTGTGACTTCAGGTTTTCCATTCTTGATCAAGTTGAAAACGGCCAGTCGTCGAAGTAAAGTAAAATGCCTAACTCGATGACTTATTGCTGCTGAAATTCGTGTATTTAGATGAAAAAGCTAATCAGATTTGTATGTCTATAGTCAATAGGATTATTACTTATCTGATGCACCTTTCCGCGGTGTTAAAACTGAACACTACCGCACCTGGATATCCTCAGACATTTATGACACAGATCAAAACATTTTTACTCAAAATAATCCACTATCTGTTTAAAATGCTAGTAATTTAGGCTAACCAAATTGTCTTAGTCGGCTAACAATTTCTTCTTTGACTGCTGAAAATCTGGGTTTATACATCTTGCCTTTACTTCAAACCTATCAAGATGAAGCGTCATATTTTGTGGAAAGTTCTCATACATTTCGTTTACTAACAGATTCTAAAATTCAATAAACTTTGAAAATCGCAAAAAATATATCTCTTCTACTTGAACGATAATGTTACGAGAGATCGTTAACAAGCAAGCGTAAAATTACTGCAAGAATAATAATGGTAAAATATGAGAAGCACAATTAATACCTGCACACCAATGGGCAACGAAAACCTCTGGATTACACGAAATTTTGTTGTCCAACGGTGTTTTCTTTGGCAATGAATGTCTCACAAATGAATCCAGCAATGCTGCCCTCATTTCGACTGTTTCAGATTTATCAAGTATGTGTTGCAGAACATCCGGTGTTAGCGAGAAAACCAAACCATGAATCCAATCAACAAGTAAATTTCTAAATAAAGTTGACAGTTTCAAATTTTTTTGGGACCAAATTTATGGAAACTATGCATAATTAATCAATTAAACAGAACGGTTTGACAGCCAAACATTTTTTAAAAGACTGAATGGACGACATAAGCCTCGAAACAATGCCACCGGTGGCATTAAATGTACTGGAAGCTCGAACTCTAATGAATTGATAATAATTAAGCAACAATCCTTATGATAAACGATTAAGGCAAAAACAAAATTCACCTCGTATCTGTCCACAATAAATCGTCGAGAGCGAGTAATTTGGTTACTATATTTAGTATCGTAGTAGTATGTTTCGCTGTTGCTGACTCGGCAACTAGTGTTAAACTGTTCTTATCAATTAGCAAGCTGCTGTTAGCAACAAAATTTTCATGTCTGAAACATTTTTCATCGACTCACTTCTACAACATCACATAAATTTCTCAAATTTATAAGTGCTGAAAAGATGTGTTATTAATGTGTCATTACAGCAACTACGTAGATCTTTTTCATCGCAGTGTATTGAAGACGCAATACAGTTTACCAAATATTAAGTCCTAAGAAACAAACATTTCTCAGAATGGTCATGAAAATTACTAATAGCTGCAATCACAAAAACTGTTCAGAAAAAAATGTATAAAACATTGGCGGTCAGAATACTCATACTGAGCAACAATTAAAACATTGGTCAATTCAGTAGCGCTATTAGCAAAAAAAGAAAAAAAAAAAGTGAATGCACTCAAAATTTACTTTTCACTGTGCGTTTTAACGAGGTAAAGCAGAGCGTAATGGCAGCCAGGATGATTAATGATAAACTGCTTCCTGGTGATTGGTGTCTCCGTCATCAGAAATGTAAAAAGACTTGGTGAAAGACCCATCATCTAGAAATCATATTTAACAATTCATTATACGAGCAGTGCACAAATTATTTAAGCGAAACTGATATTCTAATAAGATTACTTCGTTTCAAAATGAGATAATAAGTAACACAGAATCCAAGAGCTCACTGTACAGATTATGCGTACCATAAAGACCAGAAACCCCTAATTACAAACATCGACAACAGAAGAAGTTCATAATAGAACTACTAAATATTCCAAAATAGAAAAAGAAAAGACCTACAGCAATGAGGGAATTTTTAACGATTCCAAGACTGTAGAGAGCATTGAAATATATCATTAGCTTTTTCTCTATCATCAGACTATTGCTGTGGTACGCCTCTACTTCGGTTGCTTGCAACATATCTAAGCAATCTGCAAATTCATATGCAGTGACCTCGTGCAACCGTATATGATACTTAAATGATTAGTACAACCCATATTCAAGATTAAATTATCAACAATTAATATGCTTAGAACGACACGCAGTGGATGCATTTAGTAGTCAAAAATCAGCTTCATCTGTCAAACAGACACCGAGCTGGAAACTGAACCTTTGCTTAGCTGCTAATTAACAATGAATTCTACTGGGGTTATGCATGAAGTCTAAACATTGGGATTTTATGTTTTTGATTATTATGTTAATACTGAAAGAAAAGATGGACCAGATCAAAAATTTTACAACCTAGAGACAATCTAAAGATGCATGTATCTAATCGAAATATTAAATTATGTAAAAGAAGTTTCCACCAATTATAATTACCGAAAGCATGAAAGTGCTGATAAATGAATAATTACTTTGTTTTGAAAAAAAAAACTTACTTCGCACATCTTCCCGAATTCGATTATAAGCTACTTGGAGTGTTGACAAATTTTTCGGTGCTAAAAGCTTTCCTAAAACGTTGCCATATGACTGCATAACTTCCTGCGATCTTGTAATAACATGATTCAAAAATCCACCATCACCAACAACATAATCCACAATTGCCACAACCATTTCAGGCGTCACGTTATCAATGATCTGCAAATATAAATCTTATATGGAAGCAACTTTTCTCTTTACTTCTCTTTACTACATTTCAAATTTCCCTATGATCTCTTTTCTTCACAACAGCTTAAGAATGTAAACTATTTTCCAGCAATTTAAATGTAAAACACAGTATATTAAAATATAAAATAGGACTTAGCATAGAATCATCAAACAGTAATCTATGCTTCTCAAGATACATATTAAAAAAACAAATGGAAAGCTCGAAAACAAATAATTTACCTTCCCAGTACATCCAAGTATCTTTATCATCATTTTTTCGTTTACGGATGGGTGTTCAAGCATTATTTTCAAAGCTTTCATCGATTCAACCAAAAAATCAAGCTTCGGATATGTTTGTAAAGCTATACAAAGAACTTCAGCCATGTATCCAAACACAATTCCAATTCTGGCAGCAAAAACATCATCAAGATGAGATAGCAGTCGAATAATGCGTCCAAAAACCTCAAAAAGTTTACAACAACTTATCATCACGATAATAAAAACAGTTCATATACACTTCAATGAATCCCACATTATGTTAATACATGTTTACCAACAAAGAAGAAAAAAAGTGCTAAAACTAAATTTGCATATGAATTAAATGAAAATTTTCAATGGCTCAACACCATGTTGAACAACCTGTTCAAGATTAGCATAAAAAAGAGTGCAGTGTTCAAAGCGACACATATCGTAAACATAAAACAAATGATTGAATTTGCTTTAAAACTTGAAGTATTTCAAGAAATTATGCATTAAATTAAAACATAAACAGTAACCTTCTCAGTAAAGTCTGCTACAAGTGGATTAACAGGAGTATTCATTACTTCGAGCATTGTTATCAAAGCCCGCAAGATGGCGGCCGTTTTTGCGAGCATATTTTCTGGTTTCGATTCTTTCACTTTGATATCCTGTAAATAATAAGTCTTCCATAAATGCAAAATGAAACAACGTAAGTATATAATAAAGTTACAAAACGGCTATAATAAAATGTTTAATAAAATTGAAGGCAAAATTCGAAATTTACCTCATATGCAAAAAATTTTTGAGATTAAGTTTCTGATCACTAATAGGCTCCCTCGCTAACACCAAATTATCTGCTAACTTCATACTCTACTTCAAACTTCAGTAAAAATTATTCTGATTCTTAGAACTACCTCAATATATGCACTTGCATCGTCAAGGAATTGTTTCATAAGCGTTATTGCAGCAGGTACAGCACTATGCCAGTAGGGACGTAGTTCAACAAGCATCTGATGACATTTATCTAACACTGCAATTGGCTGTTCTGGTTCAATATACCAGCCGACTGTGAAATCAACTACGTCCTGAAAAAGGTTGTCTATATTATCAGAAAAAAGGCTTAAATCATTACGCAAGAACAGCACATAAGCAATAAATCCATTTTTCAACGCACCCCAAGATCTAAAATTGGAATGAAATTAACATGTGTCGCAAATCACTTGCTGAAATGAATCCAAGCAGCAGTAAATTGCCATTGGAAACATTCTTGACTTGTCAGCATGAAAAATTGCTTGATGATAAATTGAGGGAAATAGAAAAACAAATGCACATAACCATAACTACTGATATTGGAATACCACATTAACCATAACTACTGATATTGAGCACTGTTAAAAACAGCGATACATTCCAACCTTAGATGTCTAAGTGTTACGACAAAAGGGATATTATCAAGCTTAAAAGAACAAAAAACACAACTAACATCAAAGCTATGTTTAAAGACTGCCGGAAAATATTTAGAAACAGCTAAACAGGTATCCAATAACGATATAAGAACGACGGAAGAATCGTTCACTTCAAGCCAGTTCTTGATTGCAGTCATAAGTGCCTAGAAGTGGTACAAAAAATTTGAGAATATATGAAGAAAGTGAGAGAGGTATTATACTCCGGTAAAAAAAAAAACATTAAAATCAAAATACACTCATAAGGAGTAAGAAACCATATGGCGGAGGAAGCCGGTAATCTAAGAAGGATTCTCTAGTAAAAAGTAAAAGAAATGAAAAATAGACATAACATACATCGATATCCTGAGGCCTAATGCGAGACTGCCATGCAAAAGTTCCAATAAAGTTCAGTGACGAAAAAACAGCCTTTAATACCAGCGCTTTGTCATCTTCATATTTGTCAGGAATAAGCTTCGCTTCACCCAACATTACTTTTAGATACCTGAAGTCGAAAATATTTTCTACTAACAGATGGTGAACAATAACTGTCATCGAAATTGATGTAAACGTTTGAAAACTTTCTTGAACCTTTTAAAATTATGTTGATTTAATAATTTCTAAAGAAACAAATCTCTTAATGCAAGAAGCCGTTAATTTAGATACATCTCAGAAAAAGTATGCATCGTCCGTTACAATCATACGAAGCAAAAAACGGAGAAACTGTAATACCAAGAGAATAGAAAAACCATCACAGTAAGAGCCATCAGCAACGAAACTGCTAGAAAATAGGTTAAAGAATCAACATTTATCTACTTATGCAGGATTCCCTCAACATCCATGAATCCGTAGACTTACTCATTATATTGCGAAAACATGATACAGCCCAAACATCCGAGGCAATCAGAAACACAACGTTTCACTTCAGACTGTTGCCGAGTTTTAATGCAGTATAATAAATCTTCGATCAACTTCTTCCAATCACATCCAATATTCTGTAAAAGAAAATACATTCCAACATTATAACAATTTCTTAGCTCTTTTTAGGAACATATCAATTACCGAAATTTCTTAAATCCTTTAAAATTATGCTGATTTCGTAATTTTTAAGACAAATGAATGCACTATTACAGTTACATTCAATATTACATTATCAAACTCAATGACAGCCACTCATACTAACGAATAAATTATAGTTGACTATTCTACAACACTATTGATAAAACTTTCTCATTAATAATACTTACAGCAACATCACTAGCAAGCGTTAAATTTTGCTGAAGTTGTTCACATGCAGCAATGCGCTCATCTTTGGTGTAACTCTTTTTATCGTTGACAATCTGAAATCAGTTAATCTAATACTAACTACAAATAAACATGAACACTGATGTTTTCTCATCTATAACCAATGCAATCAAATGTATTTTCGCGTTTTATTCTACGACTAGATTAAACTGACTATGTTTATCCATTTGAGATATCGGAACGTAGTAACCAAATATTACAATGATTTTAAATGACAAACAAAACTGAACAAACCAAAAAGCCGCATCGTTTAATAAATAGAAAGTAAACAAAACTACTACCTTACCATTCCATTTAACAATTTACTTAATATGAGATCACATAACCTATGTAGTTTCCTATGCAGCAATGTATGTTAAACAACGCTCGATTCACTTTAATGACTTTTTATCTAGTATTAGTTCCACAAATTTATTTAAGTAATGCTTTCTTATTTATCGCTTTTATCGATTTCATTTAACAGTCAACTGAACTTAATCCTTAAAGCAAAAGTTAGATTTATTTGCAAACGAGTAGCAAACCCGATATACGAGACTTTTCACTTCCACATTCTTTGTTTGTTGAACTTCCATGCTACCATTCATAGCGCCAGAGTACCGGTCAACCCTGCATTACACCACTTCAACAAACGTGAATCAATATAGCGTTGATTCATGCGACCCATGAAACCATTCAACTGTCTAAAAATAAAATAACCAAATTTTGATAAAAAGATGAGAATATTTGAATATCGATCTTATAAGCTAATTTACTGCAATAAAATTTTGTGTATTTTGTAATTGTGCAATGATTATAAATCACAAAAATCAGAAGTGAAGAAAATAAGTTCAAGATATAATCTAATTTGTAAGACGTAAAATAAAACGAACTATGTTCTCACAAGGATAAGCAATTGATATTAATGAATAAGAAAGATTATAAAATGTTATAAAAGTTCCTCAAACATCCAAAAATAATTTAAACTAACTCCTAACCTAACAAAAGAATAAGGTATGAAAGTACGAAATTTTGAAATACAAATGTGGAAATTATGATATATTAGTGGCAATAGTGTAAGCAGAGGATAAAAGTAATCTCTTTCGTCCACTCCTTCGCTTTTATTTACTGTTCTATCTTCTCTTTTTCCTTAGATCTCTACTTTCCGCTAATTTTTCTACAGTTTAATTCTTTAATCGAAATAATATGAGAAAATCATTGCCAGTAATTTAGGGTTAAAAAATTTTTGATGTTTAATTGTCAAGTAAATTGATGTCAACGTGAAATCAGAGAACGCATCAACAAACTCCGCCTTCTCTCATATTACCGTGAAATCAACATCGTTGCTGATCAATTCTAGTAATATTGACTAGAACAAACAGTGAGTACGGAAGGAAAACAAACGGGCATGACATATGCATGAAGTACATGCCTTTCCATTGACGTGATTCCGATCTAAGCCAATGTCTTGATGAATTACTTCCTGACAGCACAGAGCTTAAGAATTACGGAAGAAAGAGATATCTTAATAAGCGAAAGAGAAATAACTGATTTCCAGCAATTCAATGATATATTGTTATGACAGCTAATAACAGAAAGGTCGAATGTTAACGATAAGAAACGATGTGATCGTTATGAAAATAACGACTAAAATTGAAAATAATCTAAAAATTATTTGTTATATTTCTCCAAAATCTTCAAATGCTTATCAAATCAGGCTAATCGACCACTTCCCCACCAATATTCCGCATCAACAACACATAACCGGAAATTTTCCGGTACATTCGAAAAACATTCGATCCGCCAGGCAACAAACCAATTTAGTATGCTACAATGACAGACACCATACAAACCGGGTGAGACAAGATTGAGTGATTGTAACGAACACAGTAATCTTCTGCCGTAATGAAACAAGACTACTGGACTACCGTAGCAATTACGGTCGCTCATTCTTGTCTCATCCAGATTCTTGCTATTATGTGGTACAAAGCAATGTATCATAATTATCGTACCCTGTGGTAGCAAGGTTGTATTAATGCGCAAGATGATAGTACCATTGATGATATCATTCTATAAATTAACTTATTACTGTGAATTTACTACTGATACTGTAACCATGTTTATTAGTACTACAGTATACATGCTACTTGGAAGTCTAAATCTGGGAGATCTTAGACAATCACTGCAGGCATATTCTGACCATAACAAGAGTGTCCAAACCACCGAAAACTTTGGCCAATAAGTAGATTGGATGGAACGATTTGATGTCTTATCTCTTCAAGCTATTTCAACCTGTTCTACTTTTTCGCAGAGGTGGGACAGGATGAAGAAAAGAGAACAATCTTGATAAATGATGAAATTCCGAGAAGTTTTGAACAAAATATTATAGGAAGAAAAGAAAGATATAAAATAAAATTTTTGATAATTTTACTATTCAAGTAGATAAGATAATTGTACTCTTTTGAATCTCTCAGTGATATCAGATTTATCATCAAACCATACATGAAGTAGAAGTATATATTGAAATTCTTAAAATCTCTTATAAGACGTAATTTAGTTTCTAATCAGTAATTCTCTCAGATATAAATAAACGTTTAATTAAGATATCTTCAAATTATCAAATACTCGAAGTAAAGCTCCCAATCTAACAATCACCTATTCAAATAAATGAAATCTTTCAGAATTGAAACTTTAAATTTAAGAGTGTTGGGAAGGTCAAAGGTCATAACGGAGAGGAGATACAATAGACTAATTTGAACTGAAGATCACATGGAACTTGACACAGTAAGTTACCGAAGCAAGCTTCTACTCGTTTTTTTTTTTTTCATTTTTTAGCTCCTAATCATAGAATTTAACCTGATTTACTTGTGTGAGTGAGAAATATTTTTTTGGCTTTAAAAAAAGATACAAATCCCAAATTAAAATGATACAATACCAAATCCCAAAATTCTGATCATTAAAGGATTTTTGTTTTTCCGTCAGAATTTCTGATTTATTATTATCTTTTTTTTCTAATATATATATATATATATATATATATATATATATATATATATATATATATATGGATTAATTGAGAGCCGGAATTTCGGATACGTATCATTGATATCTCTGATATAAACGAATGAAGTTATCGAATAGTATTTCAATAAAGTTGTTCACTGCAGTTATTTTTTTGTCTGTTTCAATTATCCACAAATATTTTCCCAAATCGCAACAGATACTCTTATTATTGCTGAAACAATAATCTCTTTTCTCTTCTTCTTATAATCCTGATTTTACATCTTAATTCTATTCATTCATTTGTCCGGTTTCCTTTCCTTTTCTTTTTGATTTGCTCCGAATTATGATCATATTATTATCAAATTGCTGAAAAGACCTAACCAAATTATTACCACCATTGTCACTGGCATTATTGAAACAATTTAGTAAATTGAAGAAATGTCATCGTATCAATGATTGACATTGTTTTAAATATATTAGGGCTTAATTTGTTTATGAATGAATACTTCCGCTGATCATAAACAATAATTTTCATCTATAGTTTGATTTGAAAAGGGACTTTAAAAAAAAAGAAAAAAAAAACCACAAACAATATTTCATCTGTCGTTCTTTCAAAGTGGTACGGGATTGCTGAATTCTAATTTATCTGAAAAAATTGAGCATTGATAACATTTTGTATTTTAATAAAAAAAAGCAGTAAATAATTTTGAAAAATTACTGCTTTACTCTAACTCAGGACCAGATGTAACCCAAGATTCAAAGAAACAATAAAGAGCTTCTGAGTTCTCATTTCCCCTGAAAACCAGCAATTGTAATATCCTGTTGGTCCGACAAAGCGGATGAGTACGGAGGAAAGCATGCTTGATGGATAATTGAAAAACCGGCTGCAACGATGGAAAGCTCAGAAAAATGACTTAACAAATTGAGATTTTAACTTCAAATTTCTAAAACTTTCATTATTTCTAAACAAAAGAATCCATTCTAAACGTTAATACTCACTGAAAACCTAAGAATCACAAAACTGCAAATTCCGCTACAGAAATCAACAAGGCTGAAATTTTCTTGCCGATGTTGTGAGTTGAAGCAAGAGTTACATAAAAAAATTCGATGCAAGAATCTCGAAAAATCAAATGAAAGTTAAAACTTCAATTAAAACTACAACCTCTGAACACTTTGTTTTGCTAGTGATTCTTATTTTTAAAGCAGATTATTCGTGAATTATATTTTTAAAATTCATAGCAACTTTTCGAATTTCTGCATGATTCCCAATAATCCGCGATGAAGTATAGCAAATGCAAAATTGGAATCGAAAAATACAAGTAGATGAAACGGGTACTGTCTTCTTCAACTCCTAAGATTTGTTAGTTTTCAACAGTTTGGAATTTCAAAAAATTTTATGATTGCAGTAGTTTTTCACCGAAGAAGCTTACTTTTGATTTTCGAAATACCCATCAGTACTTAATTAAAAGATTTTCCCTTGCAGGTAATTTTGTTCGGTTATATTTAAAAAGATACAATGCATCATCAGAATACTGAGTAACGATCAGCAGAAATGATTTATTTCCATTTTTAACCAACTCTCATTTCATTTATAGGTAGATTAATCAATTTGAACAATTGGATAGCAAATTATTTTCTCGATCATTAATCAGGAGATTAAGGATTAATTAATCATTTGATAAGCCTTAATGCAATAAAAATGAAATAAGAGCAAAGGTTGACTGGAAAAAATCGTTCAAAAAGTTTCAGATTAAACACAAATTGTTAAGTACTGTTAATTAGGATAAGTGCGAACTGCTTGGAGAGGGAAAAAATGTCAAATTTTTCAAAAAGAATTAAATATTTGCCAATTTTTGAAATTTAATGAAACTTTCAAGAGATATAATTTGAATGACAAAGCAAGGAAGAAAGTTCGATCTCATGCAGTATAAAACAGATTTTGATCACAATTTGGAAAGACATCTTTATGCGACACGGCATTCCTGTCATCATTTTTCTACACTTGAATCGATTTTCACCTACTATTATATATTTAAGATGAAAAGCATGGATGAATTAAGAAGAGGCAAAATTTCCTCATGAATTATTGGCGAAAAATTCGCAAATCGAAAAATCGATTTGCCAAGAATAAAATATACAAAATAGAATGAAATGCAATTGTTTTAATTCATTCTAGGCTGGTTATTAAGACCTGTAGAATCAACTGATCATCGAATAGATCATTTTTTTATCATTATTAGGGAGCTTTTGAAAGATACTTGACGATACAAATCCTCAGCAAATCATTAGCTTAAATGAGGCTAACTTAAAGATAAAGCAATCACTTCATAGAATTCTTTGACCTTTTAGCTCATATTATTTGTTCTTAAAATTCAGAAACACTGGATCAAATTCAAAAAAATGAAAGTCATACTTCAAAATTCTTCTTAATTTGTGCAAAAAGTAAACTGCTAATTAGTAACTTAGACAAGTCCCTAAAAGATGTTAAAACTATGAACAAAAAATATCAAGTAATCAAATTTATTTCTTAAATTACATAATTTGGAAATTAAATAAATATTAAAAGCAAATTTTCTAAAGAATCACAATACACTGTGTTTACAAATATTAATTTTCCCTTTCTACATAAATTTCAATATTAATAAATGTGTGTGTGTGTGTGTGTGTGTGTGTGTGGTGTGTGTGTGTGTGTGCGTGTGTGCGTGTGTGCATATGTTTAAACTTTGAAGAATTAAGCATAAATCGTTAAGGATACAAAGACGTAGAATGTTACCTTTGCCATTTTCAAAACTATTTAAAATTGAATTTGATATTGTTTATTTAACAATTACATTAATCATGAAATTAATTAATTTATCTCTTCACTCAATTCATTGATTGAAATCTTTAATTTACTGCAGTTTTGCAACGAATTATTTAGCAAAGTATTATATTTTGCTCAGCAAAAATGTTCACAAATGTTTTATTGAAATGACTCAATCGTATGAAATTTGGAAATTTCAAAAAGTCATTATGAATTGTAAAAAACCGATACGCACAAAGTCCACACGAAATCCATTACATCACTTTTTTTTTTTTCGTACCGACAAAAGTCGCAAAGTTCAACTTCGTTTCTGATATCAGATTATTTTTGTCATTTTGAGCTTTAGTTTTGCAGCATTTCTGATCTTTTGATTTATCGATTTTAATTTCTACCCAACTTTCTATCCCTTTATTTATGGCGCAAATAATTCAGAACTAACGAATACTATGTGTTCCACTTTTCTTTTAGATTAAGCTTTTAATTGACGAAGAAATTCATAAAAACGGGAAAATTCATCCAACCGTCCTAATGCTTCTCCTTGCATATTTAAAGTGATGCGCCTTACAACTTGGCTTAATAGTCTTGGCCCTTTTTCTTCTCGTCATCTTAGCCTACTGACCTCCCTTCAACAAAAAGAAAGCTTTTAGTTTCTTTAATTTTTAATTGACAATCACTTCGAAGACAATTCAGCAATAGTTCAGTTGTATAGTTTCATTTAAATGCATAATGAAATCGCTTTAAGATTGATGAAATATCCCAGATAAAGAGGTCGGGAGGTCAACAAATATACGTCAGTATTATTTTGCGCCATCAAAATTTATGGAAGAGAAATTTATTCATGGCTTTGTTCAGTTATTCATTTCAAAAATTGTTCAGTTATTCATTTCAACAATAATCTAAAAATATTGTTGCTACTATCAATCATAATTACTAATACAAAAATTTTCCATTATTTTTTAGTCCCAACATCATTAACTGAAAAAAGTAAATTTCTTTAAATTATTTTATTGTAATATCAAAATTTGAATTGTCATCAAGGCATGCATGCCATTACATTGAAATTTTAGATTCTTTTTACTTCCATTTTAATAAATAACAAATTTGGAATGTGACGGATGCTTTTGTTAAAAAATGACAGGAATTTTGCGCTTATAAAATATTATTAAAAATAGCCATTACTGATCAAATGCTAATTTGAGATATTACAATGAAATAAGCTCAAAATAAATGAATGCAAATTTTTTATACTTGACTTATTGCCATATTATAATGAAATTCAATTCGTCACATAAAAATTCGTCGCAAATATCTTGAAAAATGAAGTGATTTTTTGCCTTATTATCATAGTCGAACAATCGGTAGAAATGCATCCAAAAGTTATGAAGAAATAAATTATCGGATAAGTTTCAAGTTAGCAATTATGGCACACAAGTTTGTTTCCAATAGATATACGAGATATTGGTCAGTTGGCGAGAATTTCGATATTTCCTAAATCTCTCACTTTAAGTCTTACAATTCAGTCTTCAACATAAATCTGAATTTTTTCAAGTCTAATATTAGAAGAAAATTTTAAACGAATCGGTAATTATCAGTAAGTTTTGAAGAAGTTTTGAAAAAGTGAAGAAGAAATTCCAATACCTAATGAGCTGCAAACAAATGACGTATCGACTACAATAATCCTACGACTGTTTTGCTCATACAATAACTGGTTTAATTTTATCGAAAATATGGCCTGAGGTTAGAATTTATTAAAATTGGAAGCATTTTCTCATACAGGAAATGTAACTATTTAAAGTTAATTTTGTAAAAATTCGTTTGAGATGTATCGAAGTACTTTTTTGAATATTTTC
Organism: Dipetalonema caudispina; assembly: GCA_013365325.1. Classification (NCBI taxonomy): domain Eukaryota; kingdom Metazoa; phylum Nematoda; class Chromadorea; order Rhabditida; family Onchocercidae; genus Dipetalonema; species Dipetalonema caudispina. Next base: position 17,741 of record JABVXV010000033.1, on the reverse strand, counting down.
AAAGCAAAAATTTTTCAAGCTTTTAACGATTAACAAGAAAAACAGAAACATTATAAGAAATGTCGTTAAATTAGATTTATTCTAGAGTACCATTGAGATTTTGAATTTATGATAACATAATATTTTATGTGAGAATGATAAAGCTGTTTTGGTGAAGAAAATAGGAAAAAATTAGGGAAGAAATTATCGATACATTTTTACTTCATTCAAAATGTGTCATATATGTTGACAGCTAATGGTATTATTGCATCATGTGTAAGGAAAAACGCTAATGTTTCAAAATTACGCAAATATTTGAGTGACGTATATTTTCCTGCTTAAATAAATGCTTAAGAGAATGTTTATTTGAAAAAAAAAATTCTTTTTTTGCTTGATTTTCTCAAATTAGCAGCATATGTTCAGTTTATTATTTTTATCAATATTCAATTCATAAATGATCAATTGATTTCGAATCAATTGCTAATCAATACGTATCAATAAATGATCCTCATTCTTATACATATTTTTGAATAAAAGTAAATTTTACATTTGCAAGATTGAAATTTAACATGAGATGATAAAAGCAAAATGTTTGTTTTGGCGAAAAATATCATCAATTTGAATAAACTTTTAGGATTCTTCCACTTCTCCATTTCTTTCGGCTATTCATTTTCATTATGTTCAAATTTTTTACCCTTCAATTATTCTATTTAACTAACATTTCCATTTATGATATATCTAATTTCAAATTTCTTGAACTATAATTCCTTCTTTGATCAAAAATAAATGACATAATTCCAATCATAAATTGCCAATCGTTAAGGAATGAATAACTATTCATGGATGATATCGTGTTACTTCAAAAGGATAGCATCGTTGCTGAAATTGCCGCTTTAAATAATCGGGAAATCTAGTAGTTTTATCGTTTCAAAGTGTATGTTAGTATGGATTATGAGCTATTGTTGAAATCTATTTTGCTACATGCGGTTGTTGCTCTGTTTCCTTAATGAGCTATTTTATATTATTTGCCGGCTTTCATTAAAAATCTTGCTCTTAAGCAAAATCTAACACATGAATTTAAATTGGGTTTGTAATAACAAATACCTGATTTTTGGCATTATAGGAAAGAATTGGTGAAAATTGTCAATACTAATAAGATCCAACAAATATGAAAATTCAATGCAACAACTTGAAAGTAAATTTTCTGATGTTTCATCCACAATTGGCTAATTCTTAGCTCAAAATCTATTTCTTTTATTGATCGTATATTTTATTCCAAATGTTTTGATGCAATTCTGTTCATTTGATTAAATGACAATAGCAAATATTATTTAGGCAATGATCTTTTTTCTTTCTTTCTTTCTTTTTTTTTTTTTTTTTTTTTTTTTTTTTCAAAACTAACAAAAGTAACAAATATAAACAAAATAACTGAATTGTATCAATTAATCGTAAGTATCAAAGATTAAGAATTGTATTAATTATTCGTAAGTATCAAAGATTAAAGGAAAGCAACCTTCCCGTTTCATTAAAAATAATCAATTCATCAACTAATAACAAATTGTACCTCAAAAAAAAAAGACAGCACTGAAGATGGCAATAACAGGACGGAATATTATAAATTAAATTTTTTTTTTTTTGGAAATTTCATATTTTTACATCTTTCATGCAAAAAACTTTGTATATTATTTTCTATCAATTTCTTTTCTTCTTCATATTATTATTCACTTTTTTTTTTTTTTATTTTCTCTTGTTATCGACAAATTTTTTAATCATTGATTTTATTAATTTGTCATCTGAACGTAATATTTTAAGTTTTGTTGTTTTCTTTTTCTATCTAAAATGCATCATTTTGATCATATCTGAGGCCAATAGCACAAATGTTAGTGTACTCTCTAAAAAAAACTTATCTTTTTCCTATTTAATCAAAAAGAGATCTTTTGATTAAAATTTATGGAATTAGCTGTTAATGGCCTTTTAATGTTTTACATTTTCATCAATTCTAAATGTGTTCAAAATCATTGTTCAAAATGACAAGCCTAATCCTTTATGTCTAACTTCTTCATTCTTTCATTCTCCTTTTAAGATATTATTAAAAATAATTAACCTCTGATTGTTATTAATAATAAATGACCGATGATTTCAATGATTTCAAATTGTTCAAAAATGATAATAATGGCATAATTTAAACGAAAAACGAAAAAAAAAAAAAAAAAAAACAAATAGTCGTTTTATGTGTAGGCCCGTAGAGAGAGAAAGAGAGAGAGAGGGAGAGAGAGAGAGAATGAGGATGATAGAAGAATGAGAAAGTGGAAAATGTGTGATATTGGATGAGAGCTTTCGTAAGTTTCCATAAGTTTTTGGCTGAATTCTTATGTACATCTCTCCTGGGAATCCATAATAACTGGGACAGATGAAATATCAACACTCTCCCAAGACGATAAATATTTGGACCTTCTTAATGCTGTGCTATCCCAAAAATGCTGTCACATTAACACAGATTAACTTAGCATACTTGTCTCCTCCCTAGCAGATCCAAATATTTTACTAGAATTTCCACAATTTTCTTAGCCATAATTTACTACCATCAAATTTATATGATAGAGTTAAGAAAAGTAACTTTCATGAATGACAATATTTGTAAAATTTCAAAATAACGAAATGAATTCAACCTATCTGATATAAAATAAAACTCATCGTATGTCAAAGTAATCAAATGATTATGACATTTGATAATAAATGGAAATTAAAATATTAATTAGGTTTTTTTTTTTTTCCAAATAAGCTTTAATGCATTGAATGTACTTGGATTTAATCAAAGATAAAATTATGGTTTTGTCAAGTTTTAAATCAATTCATTGAAGTAAAAGAAAGAAGAGAAGACATTCTTCCGTCCCCCCCCCTCTCCTGTCCCTTCTTCTTCTTCATCATCTTCATCTTCTTCTCAATCATCTCTTCCTCGAAATAAACATTCATTTTGTTTATGAGGTAGTTGTTAAAGAAATTGCTTGAGAGTTAGAACTACAACAAACTAATCCTGCTATTTTATATTTGAAATGTTGAAGAGGCTACCATCAGCTTTCTCAATCATAAATTGATTATACAAACAGGTGATCCGCAAATACTATAAAAATTTGTCGATTTTTTCACAGCTGTTGTGATTACTACAACAATACTACACCTATTTTTTTTTTTCCACCCCTCTTCTTCACTATTTACTTTGTTGCTTCCTCTGAAATTTCGTTCATTTTCCCTAATATTTTATTATTATATATTGTTAAATTTATTATAAATTGAATTGCAATTTATTGGTTTGCTGGTTAATTTTTTGAAATTGAATTTCTCGATCGAAATTTTGTAATAATTGTTATTCTGTTTTCCCAATTTACTTTTTCTTTTTTCTTTAACAGGTTATTTATGCTTATCGAAAAGATCTGATCCATTGCTAATTAGCATTTTTTAATGCTATATTCGAGTGGAATATATCCGAACATATGGCAAACAACTACTTTTCTTAACGACATTTTTAATTTCTATGGATTTTTTTTTTTGAATATTTTACAAATAATACACTCTTTTTCAGTTTTCCGTTTTCTTTTTTGAAGAGGAGTAATAGCTTAAAAGAGCTAGCTGTCAACTCGTTGATTAAATCAGTTTATTTTAGTAGTGATGATTGACAATTAACTTTATCCTGTTTTATATGACGATTGTCGTAATATGCAAGTGTAAATGGTAAAACTTCATAGAATGTCATAGCTGAACATTAGCTGCCTTGAAAGAAATTTCAACTGTTCAAACATTTAGTTCAATTTATTAGTCAGTAGAAAGTTCACTATGAATTTATCATTGAATTTAATCGTCGCTATACCATTAATTTTCGTACATGCAATGCCAAAATTTAATTTTAACATCAAAAAATTTGGTTTCATTTGAGGCGTTAATTTTTTTTTCTTTAGTGCACTTTTAAATTCTTCCTTTTAACTTCAGCTTAGTTTCAAAAAGTTTTTTATTGAAAGTCATTTATTAAAGGCAGCCAAAAAAAAAAAAAAAGGCATTCCAAAAATATTCCGAAATACTGAAAATATATCCCAGTGGTATATTGCAGTAGAAATCTTCTAGTTCATTTTAATTGCTGACCCATTGAGTAGTATCATTTTTGATGATAAAAGATGATAAATAACTGTCTTGTAGTATATGTCTTACATCAGAATTTGACAATCATAACTTTCCAAATTTATTCCCAATGGATAAAATATGTGACACAAACATTTTAATTCGACAAAAGACACCTTCTTTGCTTATTCTACTGATCCTAGAAAATAACCTATAATTTTTTTTTATTTTGTTTACTATAATATTATTTATTGATCGTTTATAACTGAATTTAAATTATTCAAATTGATTAATGTGCAATGGAACATTCAAAGAAATTACCATTGCTTCAATAAGCGGCAATTGACAGCAATTAGATTAAACTCTTCGTTCCTATGCAACGCAAATCAATCCTACCATTTTAGAATCACAAAATTTAATAAACTTTTTGGCACAAAGTTAAAATGGTATTTGAGAAAAATGGGAGAAAAAAAATCGATTTGTTTTTTATTGAAATTATGGATGTAAAATATTCGGTAAAAAATCAATTGATAATTTAGAATTTCATATTAACTGTGAACTGATATAATAATTATTGTCATCAGGGAGATCTAAAAATTACTTTGAAAGCATATTCCTTCATATCTTTGTCAATTGGCTTCGAAAAAAAAAAAAAAAAAAAAAAAAAAAAAACAGAAATATCTCTTTTCTGTTAGTAATGGCATCAAAATATGCAAATTTAATCCTCTTCCAAGTCATACTCACAATTGGATAAGCGTCTTCCATTGCCTATTCGAATTTTTTTAATTTCTTTAAAAACACTCCTAAATGTAATTTTGATAGTCATACCGTAATCTAAATTGACTTTACCGATATTTTAAATTTCAATCATTTCTTTCAGCATAATCTACCAAAGCGAAGATTTTGTTATTAATAATGCTTTAGTATTTCACCTAAAAGTTACCCATAATCTTCAATTTGTAATGAAATTCAAACTTCTAATTTATGGGTGATTATTTTGATAAGAATCGATTGCCACCCTTCAACTTTTGATTGATCTTCTTGTGAATTACAAATCGCCAACAATTACCATAAAATTGAAAACGATCAATGCCAATATTCAAATATAAATTATCGATTAGTTTTAATTCAGATCAGATCAATAAGAAGTAGCTCACTCCAGCTCACTTTAATTAGATCCAATTCACTGTATGATTTTATTCAATTCAATTCATTTCAGCTCAATGAAATTCAATTATCTGAACTCTGTTTTAATTTCATTTTGGTCTATTCATCTGCTAATATTTTACTGCTTTATAATATATTATATGAAACTTTAACAAATTTATTTCTACTTTTTTTTTTACAATTTCACGTTATTTACGTTATTTACTTCCTTTTCTTATATTAGTGCAAAATTATGCACTGTTTAATATGCCTATTACTAATGGGACAAATATGGCTTGGCTATACTCAACATTGCCAACATCGTATAAATCGAATACCATTAACAATTGGCGTCTTTTTACCATATCAATACAAACGGGTATTGGAACCAGCTGTTAATATAGCCTTGGAACATATTCACAATCAATCATGTATTCTAAATGATTACTATTTGAAATTGAATTTCAAGGATACTGAGGTTTTGTGATATTCATTTTAATTAGTTTCATTTATTTAGTAACATTACCATAGTTCTTCTTTTTTTGTTAATGTTTAATAAATTTTGAATACTATTGCAATTTTACAGCATGGAATATATGAATTTTTGAATTTAATTCGGCTATTTTTCAAAAAATTTTAACTGATCACTTTTAAATTTACTTTATCTTTACCAAATGTTTTTTTAGAAATTTATCGCCTTTTATCAATTTATAAGAGAAAAATTCTATAACAGCTATCACTTATTATTTCAATAAGAAGTATTTTCAGAAATTTCAGAAATCAATCAAAATTATATAAAAACAAATTGCAGCAATTAATTCAACTAATTTCAGCTTTTTAACATTCCTTCAAATATCCATAGGAATGGAAGTGTTCGTATATATTTCAACTAGATAGAAATTATAAGCGATTAAAAAATTTATTCTTGAAAAGGCCACAATAAATCAACTCAATTTATTCACTTACTTCTCAAAAATTTTTAATTTTCAATGCAAAATTCAATTTTTCAGCATGAAAATAGAATTTTGTAAAGTTAAAAGCTTTGCCATATAATGAAACTTAAAAGTTAAAATTCAAATTTTTGAAGTTAATGAAACTTTTCTTCCTTGGAAGTCATAGTAACTCGAGATAGTCTTCTTCATTCCGATTGATAGTAGCAAGTTGTAGAAATGTGATTTTTTCGGAAAATTTCAAAAATTCTTAAAATTTACAGTGAATGTTAAAACTCCAACTTTATGAGTAATATCTAAGCTGATCAATTTATTTTATAATGCATGTGCACTAATATTCCATAAATTGTAGTGCAAAACGTCGTTCGGAATGAAAGCACTATTCGAGCTGATGAATGCACATCCACGACCTTTTGCACTTTTCGGTGATGCATGCACGAATGTCAATGAAGTTGTCGCTATGGCATCTAAATATTGGCATATTTTACATTTATCATATGCCGAAATACATGCAAAATTTGCCACCGCGGATGCTCAAGTGGTTCGATTTTAGCAATTTAACAATAAATGTTGAACGATCGATAATTGAATATTAACGATCATTACCATTATATCTTTTTCAATCAATCATCTAACGAGAATAATCACTACTGATCTGTATCAAACACGAAATTAACGATGATATTTGCATGAACATTCTTTGCTACTGTCATCACTCTCTTCCAATTTCTTTAGGAAATTTCAGATTAAATAAATCAAAGTCATTTAAGGTTATAAAAGTTGCTCTAATAATCCCACTTAAAAATAAGAAATTAATGTAGGAATAACATTTATAATCCTATTGAAAGCACTTGAAAATTTAATTCTAAAACTTCAAATTTACATCAACAAATTATAGAAGTAATTCCATTATTTTTGCTAGTAATGTTGCTGAAGAGGCATAAATATTCTCAAAAGACATCATCATTAATTAATTTAATTATAGTTTAATATTTCAATAGGTTGCCGTCAAGAGAGTTTCATATTAATAATTAATTAAACCTTAAGCTGAGAGTTACAAGTAAATAAAGATACTTCCAATTTCTTTAAATTCTTGAAATTTGCTTAAAAATTTATTTTTGGAGCAAATAGTATATGAAGTAAATTTTTAAGTGGAATTTTTAAAGATAAGTAGCATTATTCATGGATTTAAATATTGAAATAAGAATGTTTTTTTTTTTTTTGACTTTGTAATGTGTATCTATCCAAGATAATAAGAGGCAAAAGATTAATTCTTAATAGAATTTCTTAAAATATCTAATTTAATTTTGTTTATTAAGAAAACAAAAATTTTATTTTTTTTAAAAATTCATAATGGTATACAATGATTGGTCATTTAGGATGATTTTATATAATTACTCAATTGAAATTCTAGATGTATCCGACATTTTTTCGTATGGTACCAGGATATCAGAATTCAAATTTAGCACGCTGTCATCTCATTTTTCAATTCAATTGGACTCGTGTTGGTACACTAAAACAAAGTGATGATCCACGTTTTGCATTAGTAAGTAAAAATTAAAACGTTCGATAAAAAAAAAAGAGCTATCAATGATTTAAAATTGTAGAAAACTTAATTACTAAATTTAAACAATGAAAAAAGGTGGAAAAAAGCTTTAAAAAAAATAAAAAAAACGTTATCATAATGTGAAATTTTAATTCTAAATTTGGTTAATCTTGCAAAATAATACAGATTAATTGAGGTAAGTTAATTTTAACGATATAATTACGATATGGAAAATTTAAAAAAAAAAAAAGAATGTTCCATTTTTTCTTTTTTTTTTTTTTTGTAAAATGCAGCCATAAATAAAAGTCAGTAACATTTGTCAATAGGCTAAAAATATCAGAGTAAGCAACACATTGAAATAGCTTTTTTTTTTTTTTTCAATTTTTTCAAAACTTTTTCCACCTTTTTTCATCGTTGAATTAACGCTGATACTTTCTCTTGTTAAAAGTGTCAAATTACAAAATTATTTTTCCGCTGATGAATTTTTAGTTTACATTATCCAACACAGAATATGTAAAATATTTTAAACTTTATTTTAAAGCCACATGAATCATTAACAACACGTTTGGAGCATGGATTTGGTATTCGAGTAATATACACTGCTGGAATTACACATGATGAAATTCAAAATATTGGTTATGAACTTAATGAATTGAAGGTTTTAATTTTTCTATCCATTGACATTTCTTTTTTTTTTTTTGTTTCATCAATGTAGCATTTATGATTTGATTGCTTAAATGAAAATTGAAAAGTAAAGCGTAATGATTTTACGAAATAAAAACAAAAATCCTATAAACTGAAAAGGAATTAAGGAATGAATGATAAAAAAAAAGAAAATTTAAAGATACTGAATTAAACAATGCTGAAATATCAAAAATAACCAATGATCAGGAAAGGTAATATAATTCTCTTACTAATCATAATATCGTTTGGATTAAAAATTTTTTTTTAATTTTGGCATTTTCTTGTTTAGAAACGTGATGCTCGAATTCTCATCGGTGATTTTGAGGAATCATTAGCTGTACGAATATTATGTGAAGCTTATCAAAATGGTATTTATGGTGAAAATTATGCCTGGATATTACCTGGTTATCATAAAAGTAAGTCATCTTTAATTGATCAATAATTCAGGGTAAAAGTTATGAACATGATCAAGACGTATCGACAAAATGCTTTCCACATAAATCAATGCATAATGAGCATGTATCCATTCAATGTATATGTTATCAATGAAAATGCTTATATCTTAAATATGTATCTTTAACAACTAATCATAACGTTAATTACGTCAACAAAAAAGTGTTTCGAGGTATTCATATCTTTTGCGAAAATTCCAATTTACAAAAAAAGCTAACAATTAAAATCAAGTGGAAAAAAAAGCTTAAAATAATTTGGCAAAAGTTGGAATAGTAATTATCACTCATCTAATTAAACAAACAAAATGAGATAAGAAAAAAATTTTCCTTCTTATTCTGCGCAAAAAAAAAAGGAAATTTTCATGGATAAACTTATTAGTTATCATGTGTAACCAATCAATCAAAGTAACATAGTAAAAACTGATAGCATTAGCCTAGGAGCCTAATTCTTCTCCAATAGACAATTTGGCCAGATTCTGAGACATAGATCCAATTATGCCCTTTTTAACTGCAACAATGATGATAGACACTTTAAAAACTAAAATTACCGCAATATTTCTTTTAATCTTACCTTCTCAGAAATTCTCATCAATGAATTTAAATTACACTTATTTCGAACGAATACGTTTCTCAAGAATATAAAACACATGCGGAAAGTTTTCTTTCAATTTTATGCTAATTGCTGAAAATCTGATCGTTGAATAGATTACAACAAATAATTTTAAACGACTCATATCGAGAGCTCATATTTAACAGTAGAGTTCTGATCGTTGTAAGTCATATTTTAATTCGAAAATAAATGTTAAATGTGGGATAGCTTGATTTTTAGATGATTGGTGGCGTGATACATCCGAGGTCAATTGTACAGTAGAAGAGCTCGCACAGGTAATCGAAGGCCACTTTGCAGTGGAATTTTCACCATATTCACAAAGACTTGCTCGATTTACTATGGCTAATAAAGTTAGTTCATTTTGAGTTATTAAATTAATATTCGTACTAAATATGCACAATCCAACAATTTAGCAAGTAAACAATAAATAAATCCAACAAATATCTTTTGATTTAAATTTCTGAACTAATTAAAGTACATAAATGTGTCATACTATCTGTAACTCATTAAAGTAAGCAAATTAATTAGTAAAGTAATTATTCAGACAGTATCAGCAACTCGAAAGGAGCTTGATGTTAGACAAGGATCATCACCAGAAAATGTTTTCAAAGGTTACGTGTATGATGGTCTTTGGACACTTGCTCTAGCTATTGAACACGTAGCACAACTACATCATCGACGTGATGGAATCATGTGGTTATCAAATGTGACCGATACAGAGGATTGGACTAAACTTAGTGCCGAGTTACTTCAAGCTGTTAGCAGTACTTCATTTATTGGCGTTACTGTAAGTATACAAATGTTTTTTATAAAATTTATAAATGAGTATTGACCACTGTCCACTTTACTCTTTGATTATGCCATTATCAGATCAGTTAATTCCTTTTTGTGACTGCATCAGTTATTATTTGCTCTTATCATTTTGATTGTAAGTGAATAAAAGTTCCTTACTTTAATGTATACCTATCATATCGATGACTATAGATTACGCATGTTCACGTTTTCACGTGAAATAAAATCTTTATAAATTTATTTTAGAAGTATACCAATTTATTATTTGTTTATATTATTTTGATTGTGAGGGAGTGAAAACTCTTAACACATACATATCATTTCAGTGACGATAGATTACTAATATTTACGTTTTCACATAAAATAATCTTTAATAACGATAAGGAATAGAATTAAATTTTACATTAATTTTTTTTTTTTTTTATTTTGCCATTATTAGTATTTGATTTATAATAAAAAGTTATTTTATCAGGGACCAGTTCGATTTGAAAATAACGAACGGCTTGGATTAGTTGAAGTTTTGCAATGGAGAAATGGATCATATATGATTGCTGGAATATATGATGGTACGGAAGCCATCCTTACGCTCAATCCTGCTCTTAAAGGCATTAATAAATTTGTTATAGTAGAAGAATTTACCATTTTGTTGAAGATGAATGATTGCAACACATTAAAAGTTTGTCAAAATTTTAATCAAAAAATAAATAATAAAATTTTGAGTTTTTGAAAGAATTTTTCTAATGTAAATTTAAAAACAATGATTAAGTTAAATTTTACATGAAACCTTTAGATTGGAAACCACCATTGGATGCAACAGTTGTTGTACGTAAACGTCAATATATATCATTGATATTACTTATCTTGTTATCATTACTTGCTACTATTGGTGTAGCAATAGCAGTTTTCTTTCTTATCATTAATATCCGATATCAAAAACATCGGTAAGTTAATTGTATAAGATATAAATAAGAAAGTGTTATTTCATATTTATTGCAAATGTTTACTACAAAATGTTACAACTTTCAAAAATGCAAAAAAAAAAGAAAAAAATTTAAATGTTTCAAATATTTCAATATGAAATTAAAAATTTTTCATCATTGCACATTGCTATACAATATTGCCGTTTTATTTCGCAGAAATTATCGTATAACATGCAAATATTGCACTTCAAATACATATATACTACGGATAATTTCGATATTTTTTTCGATTTCTATTACAGATATATCAAAATGTCATCACCAAATATGAATAATTTAATCATAGCAGGTTCTATTTGCACTTATATCAGTGTAATCTTGCTTGGCTTCGATACACGTTTCGTTTCACCGGATACTTTTGTTACACTTTGTTATGTATGCTAATTATTTTTTATTATTTCTTCATTTTCATTTAACTTATTATAATTTAATACTGATAAGTAATAGAGGAAAAAGAAAATTAAATCTATACATATAAATACAAGTGATATTTCCACTTGTATTTCAGGATGAATATTAGATTCTGAAAATTCTTTAAGTTAACCTCTTTCTTTTTTGTTTGAAATATTTGAGATAAACTAATTTTTTTTCTCTCTCTCTCTCTCTCTTCCTCTTTCATTTCTTTCTTAAAACTTTTTAAAAATCAATGTAATAGTACGAAAAAGTACCATCCAAGTTTCTTTTTTTTTCTCTCTCTCTCTCTAAAAACTTAATGTTGGGTTAAATTATCAGGTAACAAAAATAGTTATATTTCAGGTGAAAACATGGGTACTAAGTCTTGGTTTCACTCTAGCATTTGGATCAATGTTTTCAAAAACATGGCGAGTTCATCTAATCTTCAAAAATATTCGAATGAACAAGAAAGCAATTAAGGATTATAAATTATTCATGCTAGTTGGCTTCATTGTTCTCGTTGATTTGATTTCATTAGCCTTATGGGCTTATATTTCACCTTTCAAATTTCACGTTAAACAATTAGCAATATTTGTAAGTTTATCATCATCTATTGTTATCATGAAATGAGTTAGATTGAAAAAATTTTTAACATCTTCGTTTCGTACGCATAAAATTCTATCCAAACAACTTAACGAAACTAGTTAAAAATTCTTTTTAAATTTTAATTATATCTTGATCAAAAATTAATATGATGAAATACAAAGCGATTTCATTATCATTTTTTACTTCAAAAATTCAAGCAAAAAGTTACAAACAATAAGAACATTATTTATTGCAGTATTCAGATAACAAAATGATAGCACCAGAAATCGAACGTTGTAGAAGTGATAATGGAGTCATTTTTGAGGGTATCATATTGAGTATCAAAGGCCTTCTTATGGTTAATTTCTCATTACTTTTTTCAATTTTATTTATTTTTTTTCTTGGCTCTTTATCATTGTTTTCAAATCTCATTAATTCTATTAAATAATAGATATAATTTTCAGCTGCTTGGCTGTTTTTTGGCTTGGGAAACAAGACGAGTAAATGTTCCAGCATTAAACGATAGTAAATATATAGGAATGTCTGTTTATAGTGTTGTTGTAACATGTTTACTTGGTCTTCCACTTATGTACATATTAAAGGTAAATGTCAGATCACGTCATATCACATTACCATGTTTTAGGTATCACATGATAATTGATTCTACTATCAATGGATGATAATTTCATTTTAGGATCAAGTAAATGAAGCACATATATTGGGAAGTCTTTTCATTATCTTTTGTACAACTTTAATTCTTTGCCTCGTTTTTGTTCCAAAAGTAAGTTGAAATTTTTTCAAATACTAATTTCAATAGTGTTATTTTTTGGTCCACTTTAAAAAAAAAAAGTCTTCAAAACTATTGATTTTATCATTTGATTAAGCTAAAAACTAATTCTAAGGGGCAAAGTTGGACCAATCGATTCCCAAATCTAATTTTTTATTTGAAATTTTGAGGACTGCTCATTGTTTAATTCAAATAATCTATCGTTTAATTATTAACATTGTAAGCAAACAGAATTAACAATAAAATTTAAATTTACAGCATTTTTTATCATTTCAGATTGTGGAACTTCTTCGAAATCCCCAGGGTACGAAATTACGTTATCAACGTGGTTTAGTGAAGTCTGCTCTTAGACGATCAGAATCAGAACAAGCTTCACAACATAATGAGTAAGTTGTTGAATTTTTGTTAAAAGTTGAAATATTTAATTATATCAAAATTTTTTGATTAACTGCACGATCAATTAACGATTTCATCAATTTCAGTCACCTTAAAAAGTATCGTTCTAATCATAGAAGCGCTAGTGATACTTTTCAAATTACAAGAAAAATTACTGCAACGAAGAAAACGCTCAAAATTTTAACTGTTTTATTGAAATACAATTGCAGTTTTCAACTTCAGGACAATTCTGACTCCGATCAATTTAGCTTTTGTTTCAACTTTTTAACTCGTAATTTTCAATTAATTATTTTGCAGCGAAGCAAATATCTTTAGGCGAAAACATTTGCAACGCTTGGAAGAAGAAAATATATTACTACATCGATATTTACTTGAAGTATGTCCATCTAAACAAAATGCGCCACAAAGTCTTTTCATAATTGATAAAGTCTTTTTGGCGCACTTTTGTAGATGTAAAAATTAAGCTCCAAAGATAACTAACTTTTCATATTTCATTATTGCTATTACTATTTTTGAGCTCATTCCCTCTTCTCATTACAAAATTTGATTACCTTTGACATGTCCATTCTCTTCAAATCATCCTGATGATTATTTGGACATTATCACAGAAATGTTGAACAAAATTTTGAATATTTACTAAGAATAAAACTCAATGATATATCTTTTTAGAAGACTAGTGTATTGTGGGAATTGCAAGAGCAATTGCGACAGCTTGGAGAGCTAAACGACGATACGATTATACCAACTGATGAGAGTTAATTAGAGATTTTAATTGGTTCGGATTTGATAACACATACAAATGCTTTTTGCTATTAGATTCTTGATAGTTTCCTTCTCAATTTCGAAATTAGTTGCAAAAATTAATTTCGTTTTAATTTCACTAAACGGACAATTGATCGATAACTATAACCAACTGACGATTTTTTTTTTTTAGGTTGAAGATCTGCTATTTGATCAAATGTTATTACGGGTATTAATTCATCAAAAAAAAAAAAAAAAAAAAAAAAAAAAAAGAAGGATATGATGAAGTTATCTTGATTTAAATTATCAAATAATAAAGTTCTCTTTTGTTGTAACTTTTTAAATGCATAATAAAACAGTGATTCTAAGAATTTATTCATTCCACCTAAAAAAGGTCATATGTGTTAAATTATAAACGATTTACCAGTGCAATAAATACCAGGAAGATAAAGGTACATTATATCATTTGACATTTATTAATGTAAATTTCATTTTTATTAATGAGCAAAAAGGAAACAAAGCAATAGTAATAATTGAAATGAGAATTATTTAGTAAGTAAATTTTATTTCCTTCAAACTTCTAGCAGATTATTAAAATTTGCAATAATCGCATTACAATGATGCTTCGTTTTTCTAATACATTTTTCAAAATCAAATTAGCCAACAACTATCCCATTTATAAATTTTACTGCAATTAGCTCAATTTTCATCCCCTTATTATTTCAAAAATTTATCTGCTAAAAAAAAAAAAATAAATTGAAATAATGCGTCATCACTATGTAACATTTCGGTGGGAACAAAAAAAATTACACAAATGAGCGGTTGATGTTTATTAGCGCTCGACGATAATTTTACGTTGAAATCGTTGTACTAATATTGAAATTAATGTATAAATTTCTCGAATAACAAATAAAATTTACAGTGAGAAAAAAAATTTTCCAACAATATTCGTGTCGGACATATCCTGCAAAAAAAAGAAAGAAAAAAGAGACGAAAGAATAAAAATTCCATTGATTCTTCGAGGAACTCAAAAAAAAAATTGAAATTTGAACAAAATATTAAATTAAAAATTGAGTACAAATTACACTAGCATATCAATCAATAGATTTAAATCAATGTATTGGAAAAAACGAAGCATCAACAAAAATTAAAAATTAAATCATATGCAACAAGTAAAATACTATCTAAAATGATTTAAAATCGCAAGTCAAGATAGATTGCGATGAGATAAATTTTGAAATATATGAATTTTAAACTTAACTAATTGCATAATTTTGAAGCATCCACATCAAATTGGATGAAATTGAACTCTGAACTTTTCTAACTGTTACAATTTTCAATTTGATCTGATCAATGGACATTAAAATGAATTTTGAAATGAACAAATATAGAAAAAAAAATCTCCAACTCTTTTTTTTTTTATATTCAAAAATAATTTGCTTTGATCAGATTTTCAATGCTAAAGCGAATATTTAACGTTTCAACCTGACTTATCAAATTTTACAATAAAAAAATTTTCAATTTTTTCCAGCTTTCTTTTTTAAAAGAAAGAATAATTTTTTTCAGAGTTTTAAAATAAAGTTTGTACTATTTATTTTCTTCCTTCTCTTTTTTTTCAAATGATCGCAGTTAATTTGCTTGCATCTTTGGCTACTTCCCTGAGGAAATTTTTTTAACTGTTTAATCAGTTTTAATTTATTGAATTAATTCTCTTTTTTGACAGAAGAGATCTCTCCTATTAGTACAAACCACCTATTTTAACAAATAAAATATAATTTAATTGCTTAAGGACTTATGATACGCTTGATGATAAACTAATAGATCAATAGAAAGGCACGTAATTTCACTAAAAATTTTAGGTATGGTATTTTGCATTTGTAAGCTTTTGCATCAGTAAGCTTCAACAAATTTTTCAGCTAATTTTATTTGGTTTCATTTCTCGAAGCAAAGTGTTTTGTGTAACAAAATTAATCTTAAATTGTTCTAATAAAAAAAAAAAAGAGAAGAAGTTGTGGAATTAGTTCTTTCGTCAGTGAAACCATTATTTCTAGTTTGCTTTTAAATTAGTATTTCAGTTCTTATCAATATTAAATCCTTATGATACGTTTCTAAAAAAAAAAAAAAAAAAAAAAAAAAAAATTTATGAAATTTCATCCATACGGGTTTTTCTTTATGAAAATTAATAATCCATTGGGATTCGAAAAAAAAAAAAAACCAACTTAACATGAAAATATTCAATAGTAGTTTTAGGTGAATCTTGTCGCGAAAGTTGTTCGAATAACCTTCACAAAGGATAGAATAATATATCTCTTATAATTAAATTAATTAATGTTTGAACCGATTCATTCCATTGTTAACATAAATCCTTTAACTTATACTCATTCTTATCTAAGATGAGATTATTAACACAATACGTCTTTGTCATTTGTGATTAGGAAAGTTATTTACCTACTTCAAACCCAAACAATGTACTGACCTTTGTTTACATGTTTTCAATAATGTATGTCCTTTGTTTCATATACATAAGATTGTAAACATTGTCCTTTGTGTCATATGTTTATGTCAAAGGTTCCTTTGTGTCATATGTTTACGCCAAAGGTGTTTTTGTGTCATATGTTTACGCCAAAGTTAGAACAGTGCTTCCTGTTGACCACTCCCACTAACTTATTCACCTATTTAACCGGTCTACCTCCGGACCTGGAACAGATCTCACAAATGGATTAACTCCGAGCAGTCGCTATTGGATCGACTCTCTCTTTATTCAATTTGCCTGTTATTTTAATTAAACTCTATTGTCAAATAATATATTACCAAAATAAATTACTGGTTTGATTCTCTGTACCAATACACATCAGAAGTCAGCCAACAATTCAGTCAACTTCCACTCCGGATCCAAACAACTTTCACTACAATCTCTGCGTCAAATAATGTCAGTGATCTTATCAATGTAAGCTTAAGGAGTAAAACATCTATGATTATATTCTTACATAAGCCATTTCCGATGCAAATATTCACTACCTGAGAAAAAGGTTAGAGTGGTTAGTTCGATGGTAAGAGTGAGCATAACCTCAAATTACTTCTTCACAAATATGTAATGTTTTAAATGTGATAGTGATCGTGAATGAAGATAAAAATCACAATCATAATCATGCATCTCTTGCGCTTCCTCCTCGTCATATACATATGTTTTACATTGAAATTATGGGAAAAAAGTGGCAGAAATTATAATCGGATTTTTTTTTTTAGAGTATGTTTATAACTTTGATTCATGTATTGAGTAATTTTTCTTACTTGTCCTATCGATTCAATTCAAATCCAAAGTGTTGTTGGAACAGTTGTGCAAATGTGGTGCTTCTTGTGGATGCTACCATTTTTGTTCAGTTGCAGTTTATTTCCCATTCTTTTATGTTAGTTTTGCTTTATTTTATATTTTACAAGAAATTATTCTAAAATGTTCATATTTCAGGCCTTTTTTTTATGAGATGCCATTCCTCTGATCGAATACAAATATCGTAATTCGTGATGAAAAATGTTTTATTCGAAATAATGTTGGCTCATTTATTAGTATTCAAAGTTTTATTCATATTCTT